>JBBPBX010071898.1:0-18201 GCA_038048925.1 Garcialebias charrua | reverse complement strand
AAAAGTGTGTGTGCTGGGTGAGTGGGGTCCTTCATGATGCAGGTGGCTCTCTTCCTGCATCTGGAGGTGTAGATGTCTGTGATGGTGGGGAGACTGACTCCAACAGACTTCTGTGCAGCCTTCACCACTCTCTGCAAAGCTTTTCTTTCTGCAGCTGTGCAGCCTCCATGCCACACGTTGATGCTGGAGCACAGGATGCTCTCCACTGCACACCTGTAGAAGGAGGTGAGGACTGAGCTACTCAGTCCAGCTCGTCTCAGCCGCCTGAGGAAGTAGAGTCTCTGATGAGCTTTCTTGATCAGGCTGATGGTGTTGTTGCCCCAGCTGAGGTTGTCATTAATGTGCACACCAAAGTACTTGTAGCTGGAGACCACTTCCACTGCAGATCCTCTTATGTTCAGTGGGGTGTGGGTGTGTCTGTTCCTTCTGAAGTCCACAATCATCTCCTTTGTCTTCTTCACATTGATGTGAAGGTTATTCTCTTTGCACCAGCTCTCCAGTTGTTCCACATCCTGCCTGTAGCTGGACTCATCGTTGTTTGTGATGCATCCCACCACTGGCCTTAGATCATGGATGTGGTATTGAGATCCATGAGGATCTTGTTGGTAGTGTTAGCAGGTAGTATTTGCAGGCCCTGCCAGCAGCCCGATGGTAACAATGACCGCAGCAGCTGCCCTCCAGACTGCTGTTTAACTGAGCATCAATGATCTAAGACCAGCACTTGCATGCAAATTGACGACATCCGATACTTTAATATCTTACTTATCACAAAGGGTGGCCATTTTCTTTAGCTTTGGTTTAAAGCAAGAAGTATTCCGAGTGTGCTTGGAACACTGACATGGAAAGCTCTACTTAGAATAAATTGTGAACCACAAGCAGACCCATCTGACAAGGATGAATGTTTGCCTGTACTTTCTTTAATAAAAAATACAGTTGGCCGGCAGAGGGGTCACAGTCAGTGACAAATTGTGATTTATCCCCAGTTCAATACAATCGGACTCTTTGCCACCTCACATGCAAATCATTTCCATTTGATGGATCTCATAGTGAAACGAATGCTATGATTTTTAATACTGTACCTTGTGAGTTAATAGTGTCAAGAAGGGTGGTGAAAAGAGGATTCAAGTTCAGACCAGAAAAGGTGGATAAGAATAAACAATAAAATGTAAACCAGAATAAACAAAATACATTGTAACGGTAGAACCAAAAAAAAGAAAAAAAGATAAAATGAGACAAAAAAACAGATACACTAAATAAAAACGTTGATGTCAATTTTATTTATATAGCACATTTAAAAGCAACAATGATCATCAAAGTGATTCTCAAACAGGAAATGTAACATTATAATAAATGAAAGATCAAACTTTAAAAACCACGAAAAGAAACGTAAACACCACTGAAGCAACAACATGCAGGCAATAATGTGCAACTAAAACCCTGGAAACAAAAATACAATTGTATTGCATGTGGGCTGATTAGAAACTAAAACCACGTGTAGCATAGAAACCTAAAGTAAACTGAACAGAGTGTGCCAGGGACAACTCTTACGAAATGAAAAAACTAGCAAACACTGCATATCACCTAGAGCATGACATGAATAAAAATTGAGCTTTTTATTTATTTATTTTTATTCAACATTTATTGAAACAGGTTAGTCTTACTGAGTCACAAAAAAATTACATGTAATTTTGATGATTATGGCTTCCCCCCAAAAAATAAATAAATAAAATAATAATAATAATATGTGTCTCAGAAATTTGAATATTGTGAAGAGTTTCAATATAGAAAACTCCTGGTGTCACAGCGTAATTGGCTATTTAACTCTTAGACACGAGCTACAAATGTTTCATTCCTCAAGTCAAGTCACTCCTGAACCAGAGACAATGTTAGTCTTGAGGAGACAAACAACTGAACGGTTGCTCAGTGGTAATATATATATAATAATGTCTATTCCTGTCATCTGCATATGTTCCCATACACAGACGAAATTCGTCTCTGCATTTAACCCAACCACCTACCAGGTGGTGCAGTGAGCAGCCCGAAAGCGCCTGGGGAGCTGGAGAAATAGGTGTGCACTCATAGACACCCCAAGCTGGGTAGTGGCCGGGGCGCGAACCCGCGACCTTCGGATCCGTAGTCAAAAGCCCTGCCACTAGACCATCTTGGCTCCTATATGTCTTCTTTACAGATGAAAGTGAATGTTTTTGCCGTTTAGAAATCAAGGTGCCAGTGTGTGGAGGAAGAGGGTCCAGAGTCCACGCTGCTTCAAGTCCAGAGCAAAATTTCCACAGTCAGTGATGCTTTGGTGCCATGTTTCATTCAGCCTGTATTTAGCCTCAATGACTAATTTACAAGAGAGACCTGTTTTAAACAAAGAACACAGATGAGGTACAAACAACAGTAGACAGTTACTTTGTATATAAAAGCATAAAAAATGAAAAGTAAATAAAAGCAATGTAATAAAAAATTAAACTAAAACTGCAATTATAGAGCAATGTAAAATACTAAAAACAGGAACATGTCTGCGTTGGGTTTTACAATGGACTTAATACAACTGAACATGTCCTCTGCTGGTGTTGGTCCTCTGTGTTTTCTGAAGTCCTTAGTCAACACAGCATCTACCAGGACATTTTATAGACTTTGTATTTCCTTCTGCTGACAAGCTTTATGGAGATTATTTCATTTTCCAGCAGGACTTGGCTCCTGCCCGCACTGCCAAATGTACTAAAAGCTGGCTGTAATACTGTATTCTAATTATCTGAGACACTAACTGGGTTTTTGATTATTGAAGATAAGATTGAACTTTATAGATCCCACAGAAAATTGTTGACTTTGTAAGCTATAATAATCAAAATACAAGAAATAAAGCCTTGAAATATTTCGTGTAGTAATTAAGAAGGGTTGAGATGGAGGAAGAAGGGTGACACTTTGTCCATCTCAACTCCACCACATTTGTTTGTATTTATTTAGCACTTGTTAAAGCAGGACACCAGCTGGTCAGTTTACTGACCAACAACAGCATAATATATTCACCCTTTAATAATCAGAATCAGTCACTGAAGTAGGATACGTTAATCACAGGAGTCCTATACAATAACAAATGAATATTCATCCAAATGAAGAGGCCAAAGTTCTCTTTGAAGTTTATTACAAAAATAATCAAACTAAAAATCAACAACAATAATAAAAACACAACAATATTCAATCAATCGAGGCTTAGTTATCTAAGGCAAAATTGACTCATTGAGCAGGAATAATTTCAGTTTTGTACGCTCTTGAATTTAGACAAAATTTAACTATTTTAATAAATAGTTTACTTTGGATTTTGGTTGAAATACTGTACGTTATTTAAGCTGATCAGATCATGTTATTTATCATCACTGCAAGCCATAAACTATTTACCAAGTCGCATCAGCTAAAAATGGCATAACCAGACCAAGAGTTGCATCATGTCACCAGGTTTCTGCTCCTTATTGGGTCAGTGTTGAGGGCAAGTCACTCGTCTTTCTGGGGTTCTCTGGTGGATCAAACCAGGGACACTATGAGAAGGACTCGCCGGGAACCACCCAAGCTAGCTGAATGTCACTGTGACAGCTTTGGGGTCTGTGAGGGCCACAGCTGATGAGAAGGTGCGCCGTCTATCGGCACCTTTTTTCCAACTTGGACTTCAAGCGAGAATGTGAGTCTTGCTATGAGAAAAGGCTTCACCTTCTCATTTAACTTCTAACAATTGTAATTGAGCGACATGTTAAAGCTGCACTATGTAAGTTTGTAATGCAGTCTGTAACTTTTCTAACAATATATTTTTAACATATTTCTTCACTCTGTCACTATCTACTGACAGACTGATGTTAGACAAAGTAATCTTTTTTTTTCCATTTATAGATGGCCTCCCTTCTCACCTTATAGCCATCCTCTCACTCCGATATGTATTTTTAATAGAGAGAAAGAAAAGAGAAAGTAAGACAAAAAAACAACAATTATCCACAAAAAGAGCACAAGGCAAACACACCCAACCTACGTCCGCAATCCTGCAAAGCACATGACAGAACATAGCAACGAAACATACATGCATAAAGACTAATAATATTCATGACCTTGCAGTAGATTTCTATAAATAAACATACCCATACCTACAAATATATATACAGTATACATACATATACATTTATATTCATTCATATACCCATCTACATATCTGCATATATCTACATATACATCCCTGCATCCATTTGTGTGTGGTTGTGAGCATGCATAAGTGAATAAGGTTCCTCCAATAGAACATTTAGTAGCGACTGTGAAGCATCAGAGATCCGTCCCCCCAAAGCCCGAGGCAGACGAAGGGGCGATCAAAGCCCAAGACCCCAGGAAGGACCCCGAGCCCAGAGTCCCCAGGGCCACCCGAACAGGACGAGCCACTCGCCCACTCCCCAGATCCGACCAAGGGGAAGAACCGGACGAGCCCCACCAGCGACCACATACAATGACTCCCCGGGGTCAACTGCGACAAATTCACAGGCCCCCGCCGGAGCCCGCTGCACCGACGTTTCCCCAGGGCCGGTCACCGAGGCCCGGGCACCGGGGACGCCCAGACTGATGTTAGACAAAGTAATCTCTGAAAAAAACTATAGTCCCCTTGCTTCTCTATCAGCATTTATAAAAACACTAAAAACACAGAGTGACCCGGACAATGACCAGCCAATAAAAACAGAGTTGTTTGTCACGCCCCAACCCACGCCCCCGCCTGTCCCAGCCTCAGCGCCGCGCACATTCTCATTCAAAGGATTGCAAAGCGATGCAGGACTGATTTGTATGTGACACAAATGTATTAAATATCCCTTCTTCATCCCAGAGCTGGACTTTTATTTTGTTTTTTTGCCAAAAGTCAAGTGATCGCTTCATCCTTCACTCACAGGAATGAGGAAGTCACGAGCAAATTAAATCATGTCCAACGTTGCTTCGTGAAGCTCTGCTGATTTCTGCTGGTTTTTGTGTTGTAGGACCAGTGATTCATGGTTTTATTATATTTTTTAGAACGTTTTATTAACATATAATCACAGAACTTCGCAGCGCAGAGACAGGACATGCAGAGGAGGTGGAGCATTCCAGAAATTCCATTCCTGCACTGACAGAAACGAGGAAGTCACGAGCGAATTAAATCATGTCCAACGTTGCTACGTGAACCTCTGCTGATTTCTGCTGGTTTTTGTGTTGTAGGACCAGTGATTCATGGTTTTATTATATTTTTTTAAACGTTTTATTAACATATAATCACAGAATATTGAAGCGCTCCGAGCGGACACACAGCAGGGGGCGGAGCTGCAGAACTCAAGTTCAACAGAGAACGGACTGTGGCTCCCCCTCAGAGTCATATATGGCTCTGAGAGGGAGGGAGCAGAATGCTTTTACCTGATGAAAAATTTTCCAAGTCCCAGCGTTCTACAGAAATTACATAGTGAACCTTTAATCTGTTCAGGAATTGAATGAGTGAACCTCGGGATGACCACCAAAATCAGACCCAAACACAAAACGCTTTCTGGTTCAGGATTTGAAGACAAACTCTCGGGTTTAGGAGTCCAAAACCAACTGCCTTTTACACAAAGGGTCTTTATGGAAAACACCTCTGAGAAGATTGTTTTGACTACTCTCAGAAACATTAGGACTTCCCTCTGAAGCCAGAAGTTCCAACTCAAAGAGCTTTTAGAACAGGTGTCTCTGAAGGAATAGTGTACCTGTAATTTCTGGTGTATAGGTCACACCGGTGTATAGGTCGCATTGTCCAATTATCACCAATAGATTGGAAAAATCCCTAGATAGGTCGCACCGGTGTATAGGTCACACCTACGTTTAGCTCTGCTGCAAATGTCTGCCACAGGAGCGCACAGCAAGGCTTTTAAGAAGATTAACACTTAAAAACAATTATTTGTTTGATAAAAATTATAGCAAATATGTGTCTGAGCTGAACTTTTCCTTAATAAATGAACGTAATTGTGAAATGAGCTGGATTTTAAAATTTGTTTCGCCGAAAGTGATAACAAGCCATATATAGGTCGCACCAGTGTATAGGTCGCAGGCCTTGGAAAAAAAACAAACATAAAAAGGTGCGACATATACACAGAAAAATACGGTAATCACTTTCTGAAAAACAGAACAGAGAAATATGTAAAAACACATTATAATATTTCATGAGTTCCTTAAAATTATTGAAAACAATACTCTGAATTATCCATGTTTAGGCCTGTTATTCAAATAATACAAACTGCATTAATGATTTTTCATTCATTCATTCAACCTTTATTTATACAGGCTAGCCTCGTTGAGTCACGGGGACTCATTTACAAGAGGGACCTGTCTCACTCACACCAAACAACCATCCACTCTCACACTCACACCTAGGGTCAATTTAGAGTCACCAATCAGCCTAACAAGCATGTTTTTTGGTCTGTGGGAGGAAACCGGAGTACCCGGAGGAAACCCACGCATGCACGGGGAGAACATGCAAACTCCACCCAGAAAGGCCCCGGACCGGGATTTGAACCGGCAACCTTCTCACTGAGAGGCAGCAGCTCTACCAGTTGTGCCACCGTGCTGCCCTGATTTGTTTTTCTTTCTTAAAATCATTGGAAAAATAAGATAAACATTAGTCAGACTGTAGCTGACTCTGTGTCCAAGGACGAGAAATGTGTGAAAACCATCAGACATTATTGAAGTCAAATGTAAATTTAAAGAACCTAATTCATGGTGAGTCTGGAAGATGACCCAAGCGTCAAGGGTCATAGTTAGAGGAGTGCATCTTCATGCTACATTCACTATACAGTATGTGTCAAGTCTATGTCATATGAGTTTCACTTTCTAATATGATTGGCAAAAAAAATAACTTTTTCATAATATATATATATTTTTAGAAGCACCTGTATGTACCACTGTATATGTGCACAATTTCAAACTCAATTTCATAGGTTTCCAAATCATCCATAGGTTGCTTCACATCAAAGTCAAAGTCAAAGTCAAAGTCAACTTTATTGTCAGATCTGCAATATGTACTGTACAGGACATACACAGGACCGAAATTGCGTTTCTCTCAGTCCCTCGGTGCAACAGTAAACATCTAAACATTGAAACACTGAAACATATAATAATAGACATAAGCATAAAATAGTAAAACTAACACTGTCCTGAGTTTTTGCATAGTGGTATAAGAGTATGAAAATTTACACCAACTCTAAAACTAAAACTAAAACATTAAACATTTAATGAACATAATACATGATTGACCCATGTAAATTAGGGGCAGGCCGTGGCATAGTGGTAATGGCAGTTGTCCCCCGATCAGAAGGTTGGAGGTTCGAATCCCGATTCCCCACACCATGTGTTGTTGTGTCCCTGGGCAAGACACTTAACCCCGAGTTGCTCCCGGTAGGACTGGATGGCGCCTTGCATGGCAGTCTGCCGCTACCGGTGTATGAATGTGTGTATGAATGGGTGGATAGTTGGTATTGTAAAGCGCTTTGGGACCCCTCATAGGGGGTTAGAAAGCGCTATATAAATAAGCTCCATTTACCATTTAAATTAACTTGCGTATAGGCTTTGACACCTACAACAACCCTGTGACCATTTTAGAGATTGCTCACAATATGTTGCCAACAGTATCCTTGAATTTGACCAAAAATAAATTGAGTTGTCGTGGGAGGATTGTTTTTACCAGGCAGTTTTGTTACCGTATTTTTCGGACTATAGGTCACACCTTTTTATGGTTTTTTACAAGGCCTGCGACCTATACACCAGTGCGACCTATTTATGGATTTTTTCCCCATATTTTTAGACCAATTTTTGACTCAGTTATGACCCTTTTTCACTTTAGCAGAAAATGGTGCAGTACCACTTTCGGCCGCTAGGGGCGCAGTGCAGTACCACTTCCAGAGGAGTACACCGACCCAAGAAGAAGAAGAAGACCGTTTCCAGCTCATGTGTCCGAAAAAAAGCTCCTCTGCTCGGACTGACTCTGTCGGCCTCCTGGTCTGGATGTAGCTTCTGTTAGCTCTGTTTGTTTGCAAGATAAGTCAAGAACCACTCAGCGGATTTTTCTGAAACTTACAGAATGGAATCACAGTGTGGACGTTTACAAGTGAGTAGCTTTATTAGATGTTTGAGATTAAAATAAAAAAAAACGATATTTTATTAGCATAGCTTCTTTTAGCTTGTGGTTGTATTTCTGTTTACGTTATAAATAGCTTCGAAACCAATTGTGTATATTTATTTCTGCTTACAGAGTAATTATAAGGCTCCAATGTACTTAACTATGTCCTGGAGAAAACATTTGAGATGAGATTCGATTTTTTATTCGTGTCAGAGGCGGACTCGTCTCGTGTTTAGCTTCTGTTTACGTTATAAATAGCTTCGAAACCAATCGTGTATATTTATTTCTGCTTACAGAGTAATTATAAGGCTCCAATGTACTTAACTATGTCCTGGAGAAAACATTTGAGATGAGATTCGATTTTTTATTCGTGTTTTCAGAGGCGGACTCGTCTCGTGTTAGCCTTCGTTTTATATCTGTGTACTTCTGTTTACGTTATAAATAGCTTCAAAACCACTCGGTGTATATTTTTTCTGCTTACAGAGTGTAATTATAAGGCTTTAATGTACGTTACTATGGTCTCGAGAAAACATTTGACATAAAATTTGATTTTTTATTCGTGTCAGAGGCGGACTCGTCTCGTGTTTAGCTTCTGTTTACGTTATAAATAGCTTCGAAACCAATCGTGTATATTTATTTCTGCTTACAGAGTAATTATAAGGCTCCAATGTACTTAACTATGTCCTGGAGAAAACATTTGAGATGAGATTCGATTTTTTATTCGTGTTTTCAGAGACGGACTCGTCTCGTGTTAGCTTCTGTTAGCTTCTGGCAGACATTAGCAGCAGAGCTAAACACTCGGTCCATATTGCCGGGTTGACTCAGCGGTCACGCGGCGCGTCAGCGGTGGATGACGCGTTACGTCGGCGGTGACGTAGGTGCGACCTATACACCGGTGCAACCTATTTATGGATTTTTCCAATTTTTTGGCAATAATTGGACACTGCAACCTATATTCCGGTGCGACCTATAATCCGAAAAATACGGTAATCCTGATAAGGTTAAAAAGTAAATGCAACACAACATGTACTGCTTAAAGACTTTTCTTTTTAAGCAAGCCTATTCTGCCTCCACATGATTTTATCTTTGCTCTTGGTTGATATTATGATTGAGTTTACTTGATTTTATCACTTGGTTTATTTATTTATTTATTTATTTATTTATTTAAACAGGCCTATTCTGCCTCCACATGATTCTGTCTTTAATCTTAGTTGATATCATTATTGATTTTACTTGATTTCATCACCTGTTTTATTTGTTGTAGCACTTCGAGATTTTTATTAATGAAAAGTGCGGTATAAATTGAATTCATTATTATGATTATTATTACTATATCATTATTTTTCATTTACCTTTATTTAACGGCAAATCCCATTGAGACCATTTTTCTAGGGAGACCAAGGCCTGAAGGCAGCCTAACATGCATGTTTTTGAACTGTGGGTGGAAACCAAAGTACCCTGGGAAAGCCCATGCAAACACAAGGAGAACATGCTACCTCCACACAGAAAGACCCCATGACGATACCTGGGATCTAACCCAGAAGCAAAGACACCACGACGTAGAGATACAGACAGCTAAGCTAAATAGTCACTCACAATTATACTAGAAAGCAAATATTAATCTCTGTAGAGAAATATCAAACACACAGAACAGTTTATGTGTAACTGTTTTTGTCTGGAGTGCATAAAGTAAGGTTTAGATTAGCCTTAATTTTCATTCCTGTCTCATAACACCCCATTATCTCTTAAGTTTTTTTGATTTTTCATGCTTTACTTACCATAACAAGTAACAACACCAAAACTAAACTGATAGAAATCAAGAGCCTAGCAAGCACGGAATCTGCATATACCAATGACTGTGCCAGGTCGATGAGACATAACAATACACGGCTCTATAAACAACATACCTGAGTTTCTGTTAGTATACCAACGTCTGAACAGTCAAATGATGAATTCAGGGGACGTTTGTGAATTAAGTCGCCTTTAGTTTGCTGGTGCACACCCACAGCTCAATTCTAATTGTGCACATGGTCAGCTCATTTCAAATGCACAGCCATTCAGCAGCCTAATTAGTTTGCTAAGTCCCCTCATAAAGCGCTATCGATCCTCATTCCTGTTCGGGCTGAATTAAAAGATTTAAATATCCTTTTATTAGCCTCCTTTTCAACAAGCACACATAAACACAAGGCAACTTCAATCGAAGTGTGTATGTTTCTTTATTTTCAGTCCATGTAGCATGAACACCTTGATGGGACATTGGTGTTATGTCTTCCTGCTACACGCATGCATGTTTCCCCCTTGCACTGTTAGTGTTCTGTATACAGATGTGAGGTAGAGGGATTCTCATTATTTTCTCCAGTGGTGGAATCTCATTGGTCGAGAGTGGGATCAAAGGCAGACAGCTTCATCTCTGAGCAGGGGAGAGAAAATGGTGGGGAGCCTTGGCAGCCAACACTTCAGGGTAATCTCCCAAGAATGCAGCCTCAGCATTATCCCACTCTGCAAGTCTCTCTCTCTCGCTCTCTTTCCCTCCACTGGAGCTACTCTCGAAACAGTATATAGCTCTGAGTAGAAGGATAGGAAAGATGGAAAATGCGTATATACAAGGATTGGTTGGGGGTAAATCTTCTGTTGTGAGCCCTACCAGAATTACCACCTTTAAATATTTTTACGGTGCCCGTCTCTTATCTCTTTGTTGTTTGTTCATCCTATCTCTTGGTTGTCATTGCTTCTTCTTTTGAAGAAATACTCCTATTGTTGTACACTTCCATAAGACCATTCCACAAAACATTTACAAGTCAGGCCTGAGACTTCTTCATCTCAGTTCAATATAATTTATACAATGACTGGGAACACAAGGGGGTGTGGGTTGAAGTTAACACATCAATATTATACCCCTGAGCTGTGTTTTATGGTCAGTTTTAGTGAAAATACCTAGTAGCTTATGGTATACAAGAATAAATAATTAAGGTTGCTACAAACTTCACAAGATGTAATACATCCGTTGTTGCTTACATGGATGAGAAACGTTCTTTTACTTATGGACATTTTATTCTCCTGAGAGAAACGTTTGCAGAAAAAATGTAGTACAGTAGTAGACAGTGGTGAGCTCAGCTACGTTGTATGGTCTGGAGACAGTGGCAATGACAAACAGACGAGAGGAAGAACTGGAAGTGGCAGAAATGAAGATGTTAATGTTCTTCTTAGGAGTGACAAGGATGGATAAGATTAGGAATGAGATCAGAGGTAAGCACAATTGAAGAACTGGGAGATAAAGTTAGAGAGACCAGACTGAGATGGTTTGGACATGTCCAGAGGAGCGACAGTGGGTACATTGGTAAAATGATGTTAGAAATGCAGCTGCCAGGAAATAGACAAAGACGAAGGCCAACAAGGAGATATACGGATGCAGTTAAGAGTGAATATGGAGGTAGTTGGAGTGAGTATGGAGAATGCAGCGGACAGCGTGAGATGGAGAAGGATGACTCGTTGCGACCCCTGAAAAGGAAAAAGACTGAAGAATAATAATAAGTTGAAGCATGTTATTGGCTGTAAACTGATGCCATTAGTCAGCTGTCACATATAAGGGGGGAAAGCATAGAGTGGTTCAGAAGTTAGTATCTTTACAGACGAACAGTGTCTCAGGGTGAGGCCTGGCCTGATATTCTATTGTGCAAGTTAATGCATTTAGTGGGGAGGGTGCTCTTCTGTGTTTTTCTGTATCCTTGTGAAAATGCTGAAAACTGAGATGGGCACATAACAGGATTGCATCTCTGACTGAAATACTTATTATTTGAAATTGTTTAATGGTATCTCTATTTTTTATTTTATTTTATTGTTTTCCATTTAAATGAATTATTTCATTTGTAATCAACTCATCGGCGAACCTGACTGAAGTTATTGTCCTGCCCGTTGTCTGTTCTGGCTCTGGTGTACAATCTAAATAATTAGTTATCTCAACTTAACTTTGACAAGCAAAACAATATTTACTTGATCAAAACTTACTAAGTACAAAATCGAGTAAAACACAATTTACGCTGGCCTCACAGTATGCTTGCACACACGCATTTAAATAGCTCCAGCATTTCTTCCATGTCATAAGTGATGCAAAACACTGCCAAATCGAGGCTTGTTAAAAGGAATGTTGGAACAAACCAGGGCAGACCCAAATGAAGCTCAGATTGCGATGGGAGTCAGCCAAACAAAGCTAACCAGGAGGAGAGCAAACAACACAGAAGTGTAATAAAATCAAGCAAAACCAAAGCATTGCTATTTAAAAGTTCTTCTTAAGGAAAAACAGCAGTATTCCTGTTAACAGGACTGGAGCAGTAAGTAGCAGCAGCATCTTCTGGTGCAACCAGTTGCCTGCAGACCAGGGTCACAATTTTGATAGGTGGCATCTCTTGGTACAATAGCATTAATCTTAGCCAGCTAACTGTGTATACTGGTATTGATGTAAGTGTAACGGACGACCATAACAAAAGGACTTAAAAAAAGTACACTAAAAGAGCAAGATGCTATAGAGAAACCGCATCAACAAACCAAGAGAACACATTACCCCCAGGACATCGTTGCAGTCACAGAAAGGGATGTGTAGCCTACATGATAGCATTGTAGCAACACTAGCTGTCTTTGGCATTATATAGGGTGCACTGAGTGATGATTGGCTGTCACCATAATCAGGTATGGTCAGGCAGATAATTGACAAATGTTTATACAGCCACTATCATGGTGTCGTTTGTAGGACCCCGAAGTGGCAGACCGAGAAAGAGTACACAACAACCAGGAATACAAAAATAAGTGTTCTTTATTTACAGGTGCAGTTGGGGGGAAAAAGCTGGAAGAGAAGGGAGTAGAGATGAGTATCCAATCTTGTTGTTTTGATGCTTGAATCTTGAAGTAATTGGAATTGTCTTACTTGTAGTTTTCATGAGAAAGAACCAGAGGAGAGTTGAGGTCCTGGTTTCAATGATGAGATGGTGCAGGTGAGGAGCGGTGGAGAGAGGAACAGGTAGACCCAGTACTTGTAGAACCGCTGATGAGACTGGACTCTTGGTGTTTCTGCAGGTGCACCCGAAGGTGCTGGAAGAAGCCCGTGGAAGGACTTCAGAGAAGCAGGACATGGAAGTCCCATAGGCAGAAGTTGTCCCAGCACTGAAGAGGTGTCCAGCTGCTGCTTAAGTAGGCCACCAGAACCAGTCCTCATCAGGCAGCAACAGGTGGGTCTCATCAGGACAATTAGAAATGTGCTGTGGAGAGAGTGGGAGAGACAAACACAGGGAGAAAACCAGGAACCCTACAGAGCCCCCCCCTCAAGAACCGCCTCTCGGCGGTCGTAGTCGCCTCTCAGGGTGGACCCTAAAAAAGTCAGTAATGAGAGAGGGGTCAAGGATCCGCGACCTGGGAACCCATGAACGTTCCTCAGGGCCGTAGCCCTCCCAATCCACCAAATACTGCCAACCACGGCCCCGACGCCTCACATCCAGGAGGCGCCGAACCGTGAATGCGGGGTCACCGTCGATCAGGCGGGGGGGTGGCGGGAGGTCGGCAGGAGGGTGCAAGGGACTGGTAGACACAGGTTTCAGGAGGGAAACATGAAACGTAGGGTGCAACTTCATGGAAGCTGGGAGTTGCAGACGCACAGCAGACCTATTGATGACCTTGACCACGGGGAAGGGACCAATGAACCGCGGGGCCAGCTTGCGTGGAGTGTCCCTGAGCGCGATGTCCTTGGTAGACAACCACACCTTCTGTCCGACGTGATAGGTGGGCGCCTCCCTCCGATGCCTGTCAGCAAAACGTCTGTTCTGTTCCACTGACCTGGCAAGGGCCTGCTTGGTGACACGCCAGGTCCTCCTGCAACGCCTGACGTGCAAGTTGACAGAGGGAACTCCAACATCAACCTCCTGCGAGGGAAACAGAGGAGGGGAGTACCCCAGTGCGGCCTCGAATGGGGATTTTCCAGTGGCCGCGGACACCTGGGAGTTGTGGGCGTACTCGACCCATGGCAACTGCTGAGACCAAGAAGAAGGGTTGTTGACAGTGACACACCTTAGCATGGCTTCCAGTTCCTGGTTGCACCTCTCAGTCTGGCCATTAGACTGAGGGTGGTATCCCGAGGACAGGCTGGCAGATGCACCGATTGCCCGACAGAAACCCTTCCAGACCTGCGAAACAAATTGGGGGCCTCTGTCAGAAACAATGTCCACAGGGATGCCGTGGAGGCGAAAAACGTGCTCTGTTATCAGGTGGGCTGTCTCCATTGCAGAGGGAAGTTTCAACAAAGGAACAAAGTGGGCGGACTTAGAAAAACGATCAACAATCGTGCAAATAGTGGTATAACCATTGGAAATCGGCAAACCAGTGACGAAATCGAGGGCGATGTGCGACCAGGGCCGGCCGGGGACGGGAAGGGGCAATAACAGTCCTGCCGGAGGTTGGTTGCTGTGCTTGCTCCGTGCACAGGTGGGACAAGCCGCGATGAAGTCCCTGACATCCCTCTCCAAGTTGGGCCACCAAAAATGGGTCCTGATGAGTTGCAACATCCGACGGACACCTGGGTGACAAGAGAACTTGGCAGAATGTATCCAGTGGAGTACCTTACTGATGGCAGCCGGAGGAACAAATCTCTTATCTCTGGGGCCAGTACCCGGGTCGGGTTCAGTCTGCTGTGCGTCCCGAATCACGGTGTCTATCTCCCATGTCATGACGCCCACCGTGCAGGATGGGGGAAGGATGTTTGTGGGGATGTCGAGGTCCTCTGCCGTAGCAAACTGCCGTGAGAGGGCGTCCGGCTTCACGTTGCGTGTTCCTGGAATATACGAGACAGAAAAATTGAATCTGGCAAAGAACAGCGACCAACGAGCTTGTCGAGCATTGAGTCTCTTAGCGTTCTGTAGGTACGCCAGATTCTTATGGTCAGTAAGAACCACAAATGGAGTTTCAGCACCCTCCAGCCAATGACGCCACTCCTCCAATGCCATTTTGATGGCCAGCAACTCCCTATCCCCAACATCATAGTTACGTTCAGCAGGTGAGAGGCGTCGAGAAAAGAAAGCGCAGGGATGAAGCTTGCTATCCTCCACTGACCTCTGGGAAAGAACAGCCCCCACCCCAGATTCGGAGGCATCCACCTCCACCACGAACTGTCTGTTGACGTCAGGGTGAGACAGAATAGGAGCCGTAGAAAACAAAGTCTTAAGGCCAGTGAAGGCTCCCTCAGCTTCTGGAGACCAGTCGAACTTCCGGAGGGAGGAAGTCAGTTGAGTCAATGGAGTAGCAACCTTGCTATAATCCTTTATGAACCGTCGGTAAAAGTTAGAAAACCCCAGGAAACGTTGAAGCTCTTTCCGTGTAGTCGGAGTAGGCCAGTCCATCACCGCCTTTATCTTCGCTGGGTCTGACCTTACCTGTCCTCTCTCAAATATGAACCCCAAGAAGGAGACAGTAGACACATGGAACTCGCATTTTTCAGCCTTGACATAGAGATGGTTCTCCAGTAGACGCTGTAAAACAGATTGTACATGATGAACGTGTTGTCCATGATTTTCGGAGAAAATCAGAATGTCGTCAAGGTAGACGAAGACGAACACACCGAGGAAATCCCGAAGCACATCATTTACCAGTGTCTGAAATATGGCCGGGGCGTTTGTCAAGCCAAAAGGCATGACCAAGTATTCAAAATGGCCCATGGGAGTCTTGAAGGCGGTCTTCCATTCATCGCCCTGACGTATGCGTACAAGGTGGTATGCATTTCTAAGATCCAATTTTGAAAACATCGTCGCCCCTCGAAGTTGCTCATAGACAGAGTCGATTAGTGGAAGAGGGTACTTGTTTTTAACAGTGATTTGATTGAGTCCCCGATAGTCAATACATGGTCGCAAAGATTTATCCTTCTTTGCCACAAAAAAGAAACCAGCACCCAGAGGAGATGTGGATGGACGGATTATGCCACTCTTTAATGAAGTCTCGATGTATTCTGTCATTGTTGTCCTTTCAGGACCAGAGATGTTGTACAGCCGGCTAGATGGTAGCGGGGCACCGGGTATCAGTTCAATGGTGCAATCATATGGCCTGTGGGGTGGTAATGACAAAGCTTTTTGTTTACTGAATACTGGTGCCAAAGAGTGGTAAACTTCAGGAACAATGGATAAATCAATGGGTTCACTGAGAGTTTGTTTGATGGGACTAGGAGTCATGGCAGAGCGAAGGCATTCAGCTGAGCACCTCACTCCCCAACTGTCAACACGACCCTCCTCCCAATTAATCTGAGGGTTGTGTAACCTGAGCCAAGGGTAACCCAAAATGATGGGTGACCCAGGAGAGTCGATAATGAAAAATTCACCCAATTCTTGGTGGTTGCCAGATACCACAAACCTAATTTTTATTGTTTTGTGTGAGATTGTAGAAATGTTTAGACCAGTGAGGGCGGAAACTGAGAAGTCTTGCTCCAATTTCAGGGACTGGATCTGGAGTTCGTCCACCAAGCTTTGACTGATCAGATTCTGTTCAGCACCCGAGTCGATCAGGGCCTGAACAGGGAAAGTAACAGTATTAATACAAAGAGTCACGGGCAGTTTCAAATAACTCACAGGAGTGTTAGAAATAGTACCCACCAGTATCTCCTGTTTAACTGGTGGGCTTAATCTTTTACCCGCAGGAAACAGGCAGATAACGTGTGTCCCTTCTTCCCACAATAAAGACAAGCCTTGTTTTGGATGTGGCGGCGTCGCTCCTCCGGAGTTAGCCGAGTGTGTCCGATCTGCATCGGCTCGGGTTTGGAGGATGACGTCACGGGGACCGGTAGAATCCTTCCGTGTGGCAAGTGCTCATGGGAATTGTAGTTCTCTTCTATCTGACGCTCTCGTGCCCTGTTGTCAGCTCTAATCGCTAAAGCTACAGCTCCATCTAAGTCAACAGGCAATTCACTCGTGAATATTTGATCCTTAATGTTGCTATTGAGCGAGTTAAGAAAAGCACTACGTAATGCCTTCTCACCCCAACCAGATTCCTCCGCGAGAATGCGGAAGCGAATGGAAAACTTTGCTACGGTGTCTTTTCCCTGCCGGACTGAAAACAGTTTCTGAGCGGCTTCTTCTTGGAGTAAAGGATAATCAAATACCTTGAGGAAGTCTCTGATGAAATCAGCAAAAGGCAAAGCCTGGATCGGACGTCGGTGGAGGTAAGCGTTGACCCACTGAAGTGCTTCACCCTTCAGAGCGGCGACTATATATGATATACGAGAAGAGTCAGAGGAGTACGTTACCGAAGCACGGCTGAACGCCAGATTGCACTGAAGCAGAAAGCCCCCACACTTTCTTGTGTCACCCTCAAACAACTCTGAAGGCTTGATATCAGGTTCTTTGACATGTTGAATGTGTCCGGTTCCTGTGGGGTCCATGGTTTTAGGCTGTTTGGGAGAAAAAGAGGGATTATTGTTTGTCCTTTGTTGGAGAGAAAAAACCATACTACCTAGTTTAAGGAGATTATCCTGCATTATTTCTTGCTGTTTCAGAACCTGTTGTAAGGCCAGAGTTAGAGAGTCTCTCCCCTGACTACCTGGTTGAAGTGGTTCTTCCCCAGTCGTGCCAGAGGGGTCAGTTTGGCTGGGACAAACTATCATGGTGTCGTTTGTAGGACCCCGAAGTGGCAGACCGAGAAAGAGTACACAACAACCAGGAATACAAAAATAAGTGTTCTTTATTTACAGGTGCAGTTGGAGGGAAAAAGCTGGAAGAGAAGGGAGTAGAGATGAGTATCCAATCTTGTTGTTTTGATGCTTGAATCTTGAAGTAATTGGAATTGTCTTACTTGTAGTTTTCATGAGAAAGAACCAGAGGAGAGTTGAGGTCCTGGTTTCAATGATGAGATGGTGCAGGTGAGGAGCGGTGGAGAGAGGAACAGGTAGACCCAGTACTTGTAGAACCGCTGATGAGACTGGACTCTTGGTGTTTCTGCAGGTGCACCCGAAGGTGCTGGAAGAAGCCCGTGGAAGGACTTCAGAGAAGCAGGACATGGAAGTCCCATAGGCAGAAGTTGTCCCAGCACTGAAGAGGTGTCCAGCT
>JBBPBX010071897.1:3934-18201 GCA_038048925.1 Garcialebias charrua | reverse complement strand
GATGGATGGATGGATAAAGCGTGGACCTCAGTCAGTAAAGAATCCATCCGTGTGGGTTCAGCAAGGCTGGATGTTTGATGGATGGATGGATGTTTGATGGATGGATGGATGGATGTTTGATGGATGGATGGATGGATAAAGCGTGGACCTCAGTCAGTAAAGAATCCATCTGTCTGGGTTCAGGAAGGCAGGATGTTTGATGGATGGATGGATAGATGGATGGATGTTTGATGGATGGATGATGGATGGATGTTTGATGGATGGATGTTTGATGGATGGATGTATGTATGTTTGATGGATGGATGGATGGATAAAGCGTGGACCTCAGTCAGTAAAGAATCCATATGTCTGGGTTCAGGAAGGCAGGATGTTTGATGGATGGATGATGTTTGAGATGGATGCATGGATGGATGGATGTGTGGATGTTTGATGGATGGATGGATGGATGCATGGATAAAGCGTGGACCTCAGTCAGTAAAGAATCCATCTGTCTGGGTTCAGGAAGGCAGGATGTTTGATGGATAGATGGATGGATGTTTGATGGATGGATGAATGGATGTTTGATGGATGGATGTTTGATGGATGGATGGATGTTTGATAGATGGATGGATGGATAAAGCGTGGACCTCAGTCAGTAAAGAATCCATATGTCTGGGTTCAGGAAGGCAGGATGTTTGATGGATGATGGATGGATGGATGTTTGATGGATGGATGGATGGATGGATGCATGGATGGATGGATAAAGCATGGACCTCAGTCAGTAAAGAATCCATCTGTTTGGGTTCAGGAAGGCAGGATGTTTGATGGATGGATGGATCGATGATGTTTGATGGATGGATGTGTGGATGTTTGATGGATGGATGGATGCATGGATGGATGGATAAAGCGTGGACCTCAGTCAAAGAATCCATCTGTCTGGGTTCAGCAAGGCAGGATGTTTGATGGATGGATGGATGTTTGATGGATGGATGGATGGATGGATGTTTGATGGATGGATGTTTGATGGATGGATGGATGGATAAAGCATGGACCTCAGTCAGTAAAGAATCCATCTGTCTGGGTTCGGGAAGGCAGGATGTTTGATGGATGGTTGGATGGATAGATGGATGGATGTTTGATGGATGGATGATGGATGGATGGATGTTTGATGGATGGATGTTTGATGGATGGATGGATGTTTGATGGATGGATGGATAAAGCGTGGACCTCAGTCAGTAAAGAATCCATCTGTCAAGGTTCAACAAGGCAGGATGTTTGATAGATGGATGGATGGATGTTTGATGATGGATAGATGGATGTTTGATGGATGGATGTTTGATGGATGGATGGATGGATGGATGGATAAAGCGTGGACCTCAGTCAGTAAAGAATCCATCTGTCTGGTTCAGGAAGGCAGGATGTTTGATGGATGGATGGATGGATATGTGGATGTTTGATGGATGGATAGATGCATGGATGGATGGATAAAGCGTGGACCTCAGTCAGTAAAGAATCCATCTGTCTGTTTTCAGGAAGGCAGGATGTTTGATGGATGGATGGATGATGTTTGATGGATGGATGCATGGATGGATGGATGTGTGGATGTTTGATGGATGGATGGATGCATGGATGGATGGATAAAGCGTGGACCTCAGTCAGTAAAGAATCCATCCGTCTGGGTTCAGCAAGGCTGGATGTTTGATGGATGGATGGATGGATGTTTGATGGATGGATGGATGTTTGATGGATGATGTATGTATGGATGGATAAAGCGTGGACCTCAGTCAGTAAAGAATCCATCTGTCTGGGTTCAGGAAGGCAGGATGTTTGATGGATGGATGGATAGATGGATGGATGTTTGATGGATGGATGATGATGGATGTATGTATGTTTGATGGATGGATATTTTATGGATGGATGTATGTATGTTTGATGGATGGATGGATGGATAAAGCGTGGACCTCAGTCAGTAAAGAATCCATATGTCTGGGTTCAGGAAGGCAGGATGTTTGATGATGGATGGATGATGTTTGATGGATGGATGCATGGATGGATGGATGGATGTGTGGATGTTTATTTGATGGATGGATGGATAAAGCGTGGACCTCAGTCAGTAAAGAATCCATCTGTCTGGGTTCAGTAAGGCAGGATGTTTGATGGATGGATAGATGGATGTTTGATGGATGGATGGATGGATGTTTGATGGATAGATGGATGGATAAAGCGTGGACCTCAGTCAGTAAAGAATCCATCTGTCTGGGTTCAGGAAGGCAGGATGTTTGATGGATAGATGGATGGATGTTTGATGGATGGATGGATGGATGTGATGTTGATGGATGGATGTTTGATAGATGGATGGATGGATAAAGCGTGGACCTCAGTCAGTAAAGAATCCATATGTCTGGGTTCAGGAAGGCAGGATGTTTGATGGATGATGGATGGATGGATGTTTGATGGATGGATGTTTGATGGATGGATGGATACATGGATGGATGGATAAAGCATGGACCTCAGTCAGTAAAGAATCCATCTGTTTGGGTTCAGGAAGGCAGGATGTTTGATGGATGGATGGATCGATGATGTTTGATGGATGGATGTGTGGATGTTTGATGGATGGATGGATGCATGGATGGATGGATAAAGCGTGGACCTCAGTCAAAGAATCCATCTGTCTGGGTTCAGCAAGGCAGGATGTTTGATGGATGGATGGATGTTTGATGGAAGATGGATGGATGGATGGATGGATGTTTGATGGATGGATGTTTGATGGATGGATGGATAAAGCGTGGACCTCAGTCAGTAAAGAATCCATCTGTCTGGGTTCAGGAAGGTAGGATGTTTGATGGATGGATGGATGGATAGATGGATGGATGTTTGATGGATGGATGATGGATGGATGGATGTTTGATGGATGTTTGATGGATGGATGGATAAAGCGTGGACCTCAGTCAGTCAAGAATCCATATGTCTGGGTTCAAGAAAGCAGGATGTTTGATGGATGGATGTTTGATGGATGGATGGATGGATAAAGCGTGGACCTCAGTCAGTAAAGAATCCATATGTCTGGGTTCAGGAAGGCAGGATGTTTGATGGATGATGGATGGATGGATGTTTGATGGATGGATGTTTGATGGATGGATGGATACATGGATGGATGGATAAAGCATGGACCTCAGTCAGTAAAGAATCCATCTGTTTGGGTTCAGGAAGGCAGGATGTTTGATGGATGGATGGATCGATGATGTTTGATGGATGTGTGGATGTTTGATGGATGGATGGATGCATGGATGGATAAAGCGTGGACCTCAGTCAAAGAATCCATCTGTCTGGGTTCAGCAAGGCAGGATGTTTGATGGATGGATGGATGTTTGATGGATGGATGGATGTTTGGATGGATGGATGGATGTTTGATGGATGGATGTTTGATGGATGGATGGATAAAGCGTGGACCTCAGTCAGTAAAGAATCCATCTGTCTGGGTTCAGGAAGGTAGGATGTTTGATGGATGGATGGATGGATAGATAGATGGATGTTTGATGGATGGATGATGGTGGATGGATGGATGTTTGATGGATGGATGGATAAAGCGTGGACCTCAGTCAGTAAAGAATCCATATGTCTGGGTTCAGGAAAGCAGGATGTTTGATGGATGGATGTTTTGGATGGATGTTTGATGGATGGATGTTTGATGGATGGATGGATGGATAAAGTGTGGACCTCAGTCAGTAAAGGGGAAGGACCCCACTCACCCAGCACACACACTCTTTGCCCCACTCCCCTCAGGACAGAGGTTAAGGAGCATCAAATGTAGAACCACTAGACAGAGGAACAGCTTCTACCCTGAGGCTGTTAGACTCATGAATAATTAAATAATAAGAATAATCACTGCAAAATATCACATCATGCTGATGCTGATCTGTTTTCTTGTTGTGTGTTCATTTGTGACCATCTGTTCATACAGACTCATGTTCCTGCTGCTGTTTGTAATGATGTTTTTCTATTACATTAGTGATTAGTGTATTTCTAGTTGATGTTTTTCTTAGTTATATCCTAGATGTTATTACTGTTTTTCTCTTACATTTTGTTGTTGGATGTAACTGGGACCATGTGTACATAATCTAGTTTCATCACATGTACCACATGCGGTGCAAATGACAAAGATTATCTGACTCACCAAATACCAAATGACCTCTTGGACTAGCTGAAAACCTGTACATGTAAAAATATGAAAAAGTTAAAAAACAATTCTCAAGTTTATACAGTACACTTATACAGTATTCTGTATTATTCAGTATTCAGTATTCCAACAACAGTATTCTGATACCTACATAACACTGCAGTCAACGTGATGACGTAACGAACTGCAACGTGATGACGTAACGACGTACAGGGAACCCCCGACCTACGAACGAGTTTGGGACCTAAGAACCGTTCGCAGCTCGATCCGTTCGTAGGTAGGGGGTGAAAATTATATTTAAAAAAAAAATTATTCATTCATTCATTCATTCAACCTTTATTTATCATGCTAACGGAGCGCGCGCACACATTTAAGCATGTAAAGTAGTGTACTGTAATGTTAAACATTGCTATTCACATTTACAGAATAAATAAAAATATATTTTCTTACTTTGAGATGGTCAAAGCCGACATAGGTTGCCATGCGTTGATTGTTTTCGGGCCAAGCAGCGCGGGGGCCGGCAAGCCACCGCAGCTGCTCCAGACCTGTGTTAGCTAGCTGGCTAGCTTCTGCTAGCCAAGCCATGAGCTAGTGTTGGAGCGGCGGCGCGATCAATCTGCAGCTGCTGCTCCAGCCGCTGCTCCAGCCTGAGACGTCCACAGAGCTATTCCAGCTAGTAATTAATCCATATGATGCGATCCTGGTCACCAGTGTTCAAAAGGCCGGCTCCCGTGTTAGCTCCAGTGTTAGCTCTGGAGCTAGCCAGGCCGGAGGTGTAGCCAGGCCGGCCGGAGGTGTTCGCACGGCGGCCTGGCACGATCGGCGATAAATCCGCTGCTGCCTGAGACATCCACAAAGTTCACAGAGACGTTTCCAGCTAGTAATTAATCCATATGAAGCCATCCTGGTCACCAGTCTTCGTCCGGCTCTCGGCAGCTAACCTAAGATGGCGTCCGGTGTTCTACATTAATTTGTGACCGGAGACCCCAGTGACTGAACCTAAAATAGCGTCCGGTGTTCTACATTAATTTGTGACCGTGTAAACTGAAGACCTACTTCCTGTTGCCCAAGATTGCTCAAAAATTGCTCAAAAATGATCAGAAATGATCTTTTTTATCATAATTATTATTTATAAAGCCTTTAAAACAACCAGAGCTGCAACAAAGTGATGTACACATGAAATTAAGAACATTTAAACACAAAAAAAAAAAAAAAAAATTTTTTTTTT
This sequence comes from Garcialebias charrua, assembly GCA_038048925.1. NCBI lineage: Eukaryota > Metazoa > Chordata > Actinopteri > Cyprinodontiformes > Rivulidae > Garcialebias > Garcialebias charrua. The sequence goes on along the minus strand of JBBPBX010071897.1, from coordinate 12,817 downwards.
TTTTAAATTCATATTTTTATTAAATATGATATGTTCGTAGGTCCCGTGGTTCGCAGGTCGATGGGGTCGTAGGTCGGGGGTTACCTGTAGTTCGTCTGTCTGCTCATTACTCAGAGGTAAAAAAAAAAGAGTAGATTTAGCACAAAAATGACGTTGGAAACATTAAAACCCCTCTACCCTATTAACGCATGTTAAATTACAGCGTTAGTCACGCTGTTATTGTGACGTGACACGTTCACGCTAGTGACGCTAACGCTACGTGCGTTTAATTTTGTCTTCGTCGCGTTAAGACTCTAAATAACCACTAAAAACATCCACAAGTGATGCATATATAGTATCGCTGATTTATATAAATGTCTATAAAAGTTTTCAACAGCGTTGAAAGGTTGTCACGCTTCTGAAGTGAAGTTACGTTACATGCTAACGCTAGCCGCAGCTAGTTTGAGCTGCGTCTTTCTTCGCGCACTCAAAACTCATGCACAGATACTTCCTAATTTATGTAAATGTTGATAAAGTTTTCTACAGTCTTCACAGTTTGTGACGCTGCGGTTAAAGTCACGTTACACGTAAACGCTACTGGATTAGCCGCTAACATTTCCTTCAGATGATGTCATCAAAAGCAACAAAATTTTTTTTAAATTCTTACCTGAATGACGTCAATACACTCTGACACTCTGTCCACCTACTGCGGCAAAATCCTCCACGTTGACTTAAATCGCTCTCCAAAAATAATCTCTGCTCACCTAACACATGCACTGAATACACGACGCCATAACTCTGCACGTGTAAGCTCAAGGGGCTTTAACTTTTAAAGGCTCGGTCACCTGAGGCCCCGCCCTGAGGCCCCGCCCACAACAGGGTCTCCACATCACGAGAGGAGGGGCGTTGGAGTTTCGCGCGGTGTGTTTCAGTTGCAATAAGCACACACGTCCACACAGGTTCAACAAGCGCATCCGACACACGAACTGACACACACCACACACATAATCTCGAGGAGGTGCTTCGCAGGACAATTTTATAAATGTAAATAACTTTTTATTAAAACAATTTTAAGTGTTGAAGCACAGTCCAACTCATCCAGGCAGCCATTTAGCCACAAGTTACTCTGATATTGATGAGAAAAAACAATGTTTACATATTAATATATTTGGATACAATCTGTGATTTATCCGGACTTTGGCAAAGGCCGGCTAATACCAAATGTCCCGATAATGTCGGTACGTAGTCTGGCGCATAGTCTGGCTATAACATATAGACCAACACACACACACACACACACACACACACACACACACACACACACACACACACACAGCGTTACAGCCAGGAGTCTCATTAAACGTGTGTGACCTTTGAACTAATTTTCAAAGGGCCCTAAAGTTAAACTGATGAATTATTCTTTTAATTTTTATATTCTTTTCTTTACAAAAAATGTAATGTTTTCATCATTTGTGCCAAAATATTTATGCAAAGATGTTTTTTTTTTAATGTATTCTATTTATCAGCCAGGGATGAAAAAAAAAAAATTATACTTCATTTTTTCATTATTAATTCACAATTTTAATTCAATTTTCAATTCATTTCAGTTCATTTATATAGTGCCAAGTCATGGCAGAAGTCATCTCAGGAAACATTCATAATACATGTATATAAAAAGTAAGTTAATAACATTATTTATCTGAGGAGCAGACTGCTCTGAATCCATCACAGACTCATCATGAGCAAGCCTGAAGGCGACAGTGGGAAGGAAAAACTCCCTCATGAGGAAGAAACGTTTAGCAGAACCAGGCTCAGGACAAGCGGCCATCTGCTTTGACTAGCTGGGTTTGAGAGGAACAAATACACAATGGCAGGTCCAGAATCACATGCTAACAGTTTTATTGTTGTTGTCTGGTCTCTCTTGAATGAGTCCTTGTGACTCAACAAGATGGCCTGTATACAATAAATAAATGTTAAATAAAACATATGAACATTCAAACCTTTAAACATCTTGACTTGATTACTAAATAAAATATAAAAGATGAATATGTTTAATATGAATTCAGACAGCTGAAATGAGCTTCTGATGGGACGCTTGAGTTGTAAATCCTCTGAGGACTTTAGAGTGAAACTCCTTTGTGTGTGTATTTATTTATATCAAAGAAAAGTTGTAGACATCGATGAACAGAATCAGTTATTGATTGAGAAGTTCAAACTTTATTTTCTTCCATCCATTAATCTGCTTTCTTCTGCTTTCTCAGAGTCTGGAGGGGGTTCTAAAGGGGAACCCATACACTTCATATTATCCATGTCCTCCAACAAGTTCTCCGAGGTCTCCTCCAAGTGGTATTCACCTGGAAAAGAAGGGAACCTGGAGCCATCCGTAACAGCTGACTCGTCGTGGTTCTACTTCCTCCTGGGTGATGGAGCTCCTCACATACACTGTGTAAACATGACATAAGGGCAATACCAGATTGTACTATTTAGTATTATGTGCTAAATGTTAGCATGACTCAGCTCAGTGCTTCATTCTGTACAACACTATCTGCCACAGAAGCTCATGTCTAAGAGCCAATTTAATAACTTACTGCCATTATATCAGCTTTATAATTTTAATTCAAACAGGAATATCATTAGCTTCTGTGGTCGGACCATATTCACATCCAGGTAAATAAGATCAAATCTGCTGACTCGTGAAACGAGACCTTTTCCTTTTCAGTTGGTACAAGGACACATAGCTTTAAGTCATTTTTACATTTTATATACATTAGATAGATTAATACGGTATACTATTATATTACAGGTAGTCCTCGACTTACGACGGCCTCGAGTTACGACGTTTCACGGTTACGACACGCATCTCCGTTAAAAAACAAAAAACACATTTTTTATTTTTTTTATTTTGAAAACCGAGTTCCGAGTTATTTCCGGTTTCGACGGCAGAAGCAGTAGCTTGACGGCAGAAACAGAGGAAAAACACAGAAAGACCCGCTCTGGGTGGAGCTTAACGGCAGAACCAGTACAGTACAGGCGGAGATTAAATGCTCTGGACAGAGGTTGATGGTGGTTTTACAAAGGAATACGGCAGATGGACGGCAGATGGACCGAGCTGATGGCAGTTTTACATCGTAAACAAATATTGGATGGACGGACGGACGGAGGTAGGCTGCCGTACAGCAAGCTAGTTAGCCAGTTAGCTCCCTTTATGTGAATGGAGCCTGCTAGGGAGGAGGGAGACGATTCAACTTGCTCCTTCATCTTTAAAAATGGTGTTAGGATAGGCTAAGTGCTCGGTAATACAGTACTGTACTTTTTTTTTAGTATGTACGTATGTTCCGACTTACGTCGAAATTTGCTTTACGTCGCCGCGTAGGAATGGAACTCCGTCGTAAGTCGAGGACTACCTGTATCAATATTTTTTTTACAGGTTATACACAGTCAGCCCTTACTATTGTCTGTTTTGCCAATTTCTACAAGGATGCTAAGTCTAGATCAGGGGTCTGCAAGCTGCGGCTCTGGAGCCACATGCGGCTCTTTGGTCCCTCTGCAGTGGCACTTTCAAGCTTTGACCGAAACTGCCATGAAACTGAATTGTATTTTATTTTATTTATTTATACAAACAACAAAAAGTCAGAGTCAGAGTCAGAGAGTATTTATTGTCATTTGCACCGCATGTGGTACATGAGATGAAAACGAGATTATGTACACGAGGTCCCAGTTACATCCAACAACAAATGAAAGAGAAAAACAGTAATAACATCTAGAACTAACTAAGAAAAGCATCAACTAGTAATACACTAAGCTTAATATAGTGGGAATAAACAGCAGCACGAACATGAGTTTGTATGAGCAGATGGTCACAGATGAACACAGATGAACACAGCAACAAGAAAACAGATCAGCATCAGCATGATGTGATATTTTGCAGTGTTTATTTTTTATTTTATTTTTATTTATTCATGAGTCTAACAGCCTCAGGGTAGAAGCTGTTCCTCAGTCTAGTGGTTCTACACTTGATGCTCCTCAACCTCCGTCCTGAGGGGAGTGGGGCAAAGAGTGAGTGTGCTGGATGAGTGAGGTCTTTCATGATGCAGGTGGCTCTTTTCCTGCATCTGGAGGTGTAAATGTCTGTGATGGTGGGGAGACTGACTCCAACAGACTTCTGTGCAGCCTTCACCACTCTCTGCAGAGCTTTCCTCTCTTCAACTGTGCAGCCTCCATGCCACACGTTGATGCTGGAGCACAGGATGCTCTCCACTGCACACCTGTAGAAGGAGGTGAGGACTGGGCTGCTCAGACCAGCTCGTCTCAGCCGTCTGAGGAAGTAGAGTCTCTGATGACCTTTCTTGATCAGGCTGGTGGTGTTGTTGCTCCAGCTGAGGTTATCATTCATGTGTACACCCAAGTATTTGTAGCTGGAGACCACTTCCACTGCAGACCCACCTATTTTCAGTGGGGCATGGGTGTGTTTGTTCCTTCTGAAGTCCACAATCATCTCCTTTGTCTTCTTCACATTCATGTGAAGATTGTTCTCTTTGCACCAGCTCTCCAGGTGTTCCACCTCCTGTCTGTAGCTGGACTCATCATTGTTTGTGATGCATCCCACCACCGCTGTATCATCTGCAAACTTAACAATATGACAGCCTGGAAGTGTGGCTGTACAAAAAAAGGACTAGTTTTAGCCGTTTTGCTGTCACTTCTTTTGCTGAAACATGTACAAGGAGTAAAACACACTCACTTTAACTTTGTGCTTTATTTCTATACCTAATTAATTTTTCCACAATTAAAAAAGTACACACCTGTAGGTCTGCATAGTTTTTATTAATTAAAAAACTAGACCCTCCACCCCCTACAAGAACCTGGTCTTTTCATTTGTCTTAAATTGTAATAAATTTAAATTATTATTATTATTTTTGTCTTTATAATGTCACCCCTACTGGCCACAAAAGCCCATCCAACAAACATAAAGTGGCCCATGGGCCACCAGCTGATAATCACAGTTGTAGCAGGTTGTTGCGGCTCTGATCACTTTTAATTTAGTGAACGAAGGCGTAAAATGTCTCTTTTGATGGTAAAGGTTGCAGACCCCTGGTGTAGATGATACCCGCTCTGGTTATGGCACCTGTCCCTCCAATGAATCATGATGTCCAATGACCACTGCACCCTCTAGTCTTATTTCTCTGTATGGGGCTGAAACACACAGAGCAGAAAATCAAAAACTGCCCTTTTGGCTCAGCTCACTCTTCACTACAACTGACCGGAGCAACACCCTCATTACTACAAAGACAAGATCTGTTGGTCCATCTTAAATAAAGGAACACAGAAGTTTTGATTTATTTTTCCAATTTATTAATGGTAACTTAGGGAAATGTAAAAAAAGAAAAAAAAAAGAAAATCAGATTAAGCAGGAAAACAGCTGAAATTAAAGGAAAGAATCAGAAAAAAGCTGAACCAGAGCAAAAGCTGAAATGAGCAGTAAACGGCTGTAAACATCACAAAGGGTTCGAAGGATGTGAAGAGAGCTCCATTCATTTCAAAGAGGACAACATGGCCGACAATGCTAAATATTTCCAAGTGTAAACTACAGTGCACATGAATCAAAAGTCACAGCAGAAATGTCCAGACTGAGACGAACGTTTAGATTTGTGAATTGATGAAGTGGAACAAAAACTGCAGAACGAGTTACGTGCTGAACAACATACCGAATAAAAACGGACCTCAAAGATTTAAAGCGTTACTCACATGATTTTCTAACTATGCATAAAATTGCTAAAAATATATATCTTGTATCATTCAACTATGTTCGTTTTTGCAAACAAAATGATAAATCTATTTAATTTTGCTTTAAAAGTGATTTTAAACTTCGCGCCGTGTTTATTCATGGGAAATCTGATTACACGCGAATGCAACATCTGTGACGTAGTATCGGGCAGAGGCAGTCTGTGTATGTCTGGAGCTCGCCTGCAGATCGCTTTTTTTTTTACTTGAAAAATGCTGTTACGTTGTGTCGCATTTGGGTGTTCTAATATCATCAGTGAACAAGTGAGCCTTTTCACTTTCCCAAAAGATGAAATACTTCGTCAAGACTGCAACAAAGCTGCACCTCTCGGAGCCCCGCCTCGCTCCACCTGAAGGTAAGTCTCATAAAGGCTGAGTTAGACTCGCGCTTTGGTCCGCAGGCTGGAGCGCGAGCGCTGCGCGTGCACTGTACCGTGCGGCGAAATGCGTTTACAGTGTCGCCTCTGTGTTTATAGTTGTCCCACAGCGGCGCATGGCAAAGTGCTGTTCTTTTCAGAGTCAGAGTCAGAGAGTATTTATTGTCCTTTGCACCGCAGGTAGTACATGTGATGAAAACGAGATTATGTACACAGGGTCCCAGTTACATCCAACAACAAATGCAAGAGAAAAACAATAATAACATCTAGGATTAACTAAGAGAGACATCAGCTAGTAATACACTAAGCCCTAATGTAGTAGAAAAACATCATTATAAACAGCAGCACGAACATGAGTCATTATGAGCAGATGGTCACAGATGAACGCAGCAACAAGAAACAGATCAGTATCAACATGATGTGACATTTTGCAGTGTTTATTCTTATTATTTATTTATTCATGAGTCTGACAGCCTCAGGGTAGAAGCTGTTCCTCAGTCTAGTGGTTCTACATTTGATGCTCCTCAACCTCCGTCCCGAGGGGAGTGGTGCAAAGAGTGAGTGTGCTGGGTGAGTGAGGTCTTTCATGATGCAGGTGGCTCTTTTTCTGCATCTGGAGGTGTAAATGTCTGTGATGGTGGGGAGACTGACTCCCACAGACTTCTGTGCAGCCTTCACCACTCTCTGTAGAGCTTTCCTCTCTGCAACTGTGCAGCCTCCATGCCACACGTTGATGCTGGAGCACAGGACGCTCTCCACTGCACACCTGTAGAACGAGGTGAGGACTGAGCTTCTCAGACCAGCTCGTCTCAGCCGTCTGAGGAAGTAGAGTCTTTGATGTCCTTTCTTGATCAGGCTGGTGGTGTTATTGCTCCAGCTGAGGTTATCATTCAAGTGTACACCCAGGTACTTGTAGCTGGAGACCACCTCCACCGCAGATCCACCTATATACAGTGGGGTGTGGGTGTGTTTGTTCCTTCTGAAGTCCACAATCATCTCCTTCGTCTTCTTCACATTCATGTGAAGGTTGTTCTCTTTGCACCAGCTCTCCAGATGTTCCACCTCCTGTCTGTAGCTGGATTCATCATTATCTGTGATGCATCCCACCACAGCTGTATCATCTGCAAACTTAACAATATGACAGCCTGGATGTGTGGCTGTACAATCATATGTGAGCAGAGTGAACAGAAGAGGGCTCAGCACACATCCTTGAGGAGAGCCAGTGCTGAGGGTGATGGTGGAGGAGGAGAAGTTGTGGATCTTCACGGACTGTGGTCTGTTTGTTAAGAAGTCTAGTACCCAGTTACAGATGGAGGGGCTTAGTCCAAGTGTGGATAGTTTGTCTATCAGAGTTTGGGGGATCATGGTGTTGAAAGCAGATGTGAAGTCCACAAAGAGCAGACGCACGTATGAGTCCTTCTGATCCAGGTGGGTGAGAGCAGTGTGGACCACAGAGGAGATGGCGTCCTCTGTTGATCGGTTCTCGCGGTATGCATATTGATGAGGGTCCTCGCTGATGTTGACGGTTGTCTTGATGTGGGACATGACCAGTTTCTCAAAACATTTAGCGACTATCGGGGTGAGAGCCACCGGTCTATAGTCATTCAGACCAGTCACTGTGGAGCTTTTTGGGACTGGGATGATGGTGGCAGTCTTCAGGCAGGTGGGAACTGACTCCAGTGAAAGTGAGGTGTTGAAGACGTCAGCCAGCACCTCACAGAGCTGGTCCGCACATTCCTTCAGAACTTTCCCTGGGATGTTGTCTGGACCCGTAGCTTTATGAGGGTTGATCCTTCTGAGACTACCTCTCACTTCTGCTGCGGTCACTTTGAGGTGCTCCTCGTCTGGTGATGAGGTGAGTCTGGTGCTAGCTGGTCTGTTTGGATCTTCAAAACGATCTTCAAACCAGCAGGAGGCAGTACCCTCTAAAACCTGTGCATATGTTGCAAGAAAGGTGTAGAAGAAGAAATCTACCGTAGAAGAAGAACTGTTTGACGTCACACAACAAAAACAAATAGCTTTCTGCTCGCGTGCTGAACTGTTGTCTTTATTTGCGGTTTTAATGCATGGAGTCAGCGGAGGAGAAAGCGATCACGTGACTTTTGGCGAAAAAACAAAAGAAAAGTCCGACTCCAGATCAGGAATGAAGGATAATTTAATACATTTTGTGTCACAAAACATTCCTCCATGCGTCGCGACTCCGTCTCCACGACCACAGCGGCGCAAACAGCTGCAGGCTCCGGCGTGAAGAGGGTGAAGGCTGTCGGTGAGGACCTGTCAATCAAATCGTAGCGCCCACCGCGCGCGCAGGGCTTGCGGAGTTTCAAAAATTCAGAGGTGCACGGCACGCGCTAATCCCCTGCGCGGGGCCAACGCGCAGGGGCGGGACTGTGAAATTGCGTCACTTTTGGAGCGCGTACCCTCGCGCGCTGCGCGACGCGTCAAGTATGAATCTAGCTTAAGGCTGCAGACCTAAATTATAATAATAATAATAATAATTAATTCAATTTATAACGCACTTTTCATTACTGAAAATCTCAAAGTGCTACACATATATTGAATGCTACACACATTCATAAACCGGTGGCGGCAGACTACCATGCAAGGTGCTTTCCAGTCCTACCGGGAGCAACTCAGGGTTAAGTGTCTTGCCCAAGGACACAACGACACATGGTGCGGGTCCCGGGAGTCGAACCGCCAACTTTCCGATCGGGAGACGACTGCCCTTACCACTACGCCACGGCCGCCC
>JBBPBX010071895.1:8071-18201 GCA_038048925.1 Garcialebias charrua | reverse complement strand
GCGGAGTCCAACTCTCACAGGAAACGAGCCTGACTTACTGCCAGCAATGCGGACCAAGCTCTGACACCGGTCGTACAGGGACCTAACAGCCCATATCAAAGGGCCTGGTACCCCATACTCCCGGAGTACCCCCCACAGAACCCCCCGAGGGACGCGGTCGAATGCCTTCTCCAAGTCCACAAAGCACATGTAAACTGGTTGGGCAAACTCCCACGCACCCTCCAGGACCCTGTTGAGGGTGTAGAGCTGGTCCAGTGTTCCACGACCAGCACGAAAACCACATTGCTCCTCCTGAATCCGAGGTTCGACTATCCGACGGACCCTCCTCTCCAGAACCCCTGAATAGACCTTACCAGGGAGGCTTAAGAGTGTGATCCCCTATAGTTGGAACACACCCTACGGTCCCCCTTTTTGAATAGGGGAACCACCACCCCAGTCTGCCAATCCAAGGGAACTGCCCCCGATGTCCACGCGATATTGCAGAGTCGCGTAAGCCAACACAACCCCACAACATCCAGAGCCCTAAGGAACTCAGGACGAATCTCATCCACCCCCGGAGCCTTGCCACCGCGGAGCTTTTTAACCACCTCGGCGACCTCAGCACCAGAGATTGGAGAGCCCGACCCAAAGTCCCCAGGCTCCGCTTCCTCAGTGGAAGACGTGCCAGTAGGATTGAGGAGGTCTTCGAAGTATTCCGCCCACCGACTCACAACATCCCGAGTTGAGGTCAACAGCACGCCATCCCCACCATAAATGGTGTTGGTCGCGTACCGCTTTCCCCCCCTGAGACGCCGGATGGTGGACCAGAATCGCCTCGAAGCCGTACGGAAGTCATTCTCCATGGCCTCTCCGAACTCCTCCCACGCCCGAGTTTTTGCCTCAGCAACCACCCGAGCCGCATGCCGCTTGGACTGCCGGTACCTATCTGCTGCTTCCGGGGTCCCACAGGCCAAAAAGGCCCAATAGGACTCCTTCTTCAGCTTGACAGCATCCCTCACCGCCGGTGTCCACCACCGGGTTCGAGGGTTGCCACCACGACAGGCACCAACAACCTTGCGGCCACAACTCTGATAAGCTGCCTCGACAATAGAGGCGCGGAACATGGCCCACTCGGGCTCCATGTCCCCCGCCTCCCTCGGAACGTGTTCAAAGCTCTCCCGGAGGTGGGAGTTAAAGCTCCGTCTTACGGGAGACTCTGCCAGACGTTCCCAGCAGACCCTCACAATACGTTTGGGTCTGCCAGGTCTGACCGGCATCCTCCCCCACCATCGGAGCCAACTCACCACCAGGTAGTGGTCAGTTGACAGCTCCGCCCCTCTCTTCACCCGAGTGTCCAGGACATGCGGCCGCAGATCAGATGAGACGACAACAAAGTCGATCATCGAACTGCGACCTAGGGTGTCCTGGTGCCAAGAGCACATATGGACACCCTTATGCCTGAACATGGTGTTCGTTATGGACAATCCATGACGAGCACAGAAGTCCAACAACAGAACACCACTCGGGTTCAGATCAGGGGGGCCGTTCCTCCCAACCACACCCCTCCAGGTCTCACTGTCATTGCCCACGTGAGCGTTGAAGTCCCCCAGCAGAACAAGGGAGTCCCCAGGAGGCGCACCCTCCAATACCCCCTCCAAGGACTCCAAAAAGGGTGGGTAATCTGCGCTGCCGTTTGGCGCATAGGCACAAACAACAGTCAGAGCCCGTCCCCCCACACGTAGGCGAAGGGAGGCTACCCTCTCGTTCACCGGGGTGAACCCCAACGTACAGGCACCAAGATGGGGGGCAACAAGTATGCCCACTCCTGCTCGGCGCCTCTCACCAGGGGCAACTCCAGAGTGGAAGAGTGTCCAACCCCTCTCAAGGAAACTGGTTCCAGAGCCAGAGCCATGCGTTGAGGTGAGTCCGACTATTTCTAGCCGGAACCTCTCAACCTCACACACTAGCTCAGGCTCCTTCCCCACCAGAGAGGTGACATTCCATGTCCCAATGGCCAGCTTCTGTAGCCGAGGATCAGACCGCCAGGGTCCCCGCCCTCGGCCACCACCCATTCCACAATGCACCCGACCCCTTTGGCCCCTCCCACAGGTGGTGAGCCCATGGGAAGGGGGACCCACGTCTCCTCTTCGGGCTGTGCCCGGCCGAGCTCCATGGGTAAAAGCCCGGCCACCAGGCGCTCGCCAACGTGCCCCTCCTCCGGGCCTGGCTCCAGAGTGGGGCCCCGGTGACCCGCATCCGGCCGAGGGAACATTTTGTCCATTTATTTTTCTCATCATAAGGGGTACTGTCATCCATCAAATATATTATTTAAACAACTCCAAGTACTGAAGTTTTATGATTTGGTGGACTATAATATTTTGTTAGTAATGTATAGAGCTCATAATAGTACACTACCTTCTAATGTTCAAATGCATTTTGTCAAGAGCTGTTACAGTCTTAAGGGAACTGAAATTTTTGCAAAACCAAGGTATAAAACTAGTTTAAAGTGGAGCTCACCCCACCGTCAAAATATAGCTCTGCCTCCAGACCAGATTCAAAAAATGCATCAAAATGGATATGTCGAGAGACAAGGAGGGGAGGAGTTGGGGGGTTATGCTGCGTTCATGCCCCCTCTAGTGGTAAACTCCCACCCGTCCCCCAGTTTAGATTTCAAGATGGCAGATACTCGCGTCTTCAGTAAGTAAACACCTTAACTTTTACTAAAATAACAGTTTTAAAATTTTGTTGCGTGTATTTAATCACACACACAGCTTAAGCGTATGCTTGTGAACACAGAACACATTAAAAATCTGTGTTTAGTTGCATGGCATGCGGTGTACGGCTGTGTTTTTGTCGTTGTTTGGATCACAACAGTGTTGTAGGCCAGCTGCAGTGACTTTAATTCGCCACATTTTATTATTTAGCACATTACAAAAGTAACTTTTCATAATAAATGTTATTTTAAAATATTGTAAAAAAAAAAAGAGTAATTGAAGTCAGCCAGGATGGACTCTGGGCCTCCTTCTCCCCGACAGGATGGACTCTGGGCCTTCTGCTCCCCCACAGGATGGACTCTGGGCCTCCTGACATGGACTCTGGGCCTGTGGTAGACTTAATGCACTCTAGACTTAATGCACTCTTAATAGACTCTAGTTTATTTTGCACAGGTTTTGCACAGTAAAAACTGTGGGTTTTCAGTTGTTACTTCTTTAAACATGTCTGCATTTATATATTTTTTAAGTGATTATATTCCTTCGTGTTCAAACACAGTCAATGGCCATGGTGTGTGGAAGTACATTTTGTCTGGTAGACAGATGTTTTGCACATTCATAATTTGTTTTTCAAGTAATTGTGTTTTTTTATATAAATACAGTCACTGACCAGACTACAGGTAAACTTTTTTTTGAATGCATGACTGTGTACCACTCATTTCATTAATTTTTCTAATTTTCATTCTTTTTCAACACATTGATTGTAATTTTGTAAACTTTAAATAAACTTTCAGACAACTGTCTGTGATTGCATTTTACTATAAGCTACTTACTTGCAAAGGTTAAAATAGAAAGTATTTTGTATAAACTAGTTTAGTAGTAATGACACTATTTTGCAATATTAGCTGCAGTCTGCAGAGAAAATCTTGTATTAAACATTTTTTACGCTACAACACACAAAAGGTACAACTTTTCCCTAAAATTTCGCTATGTTTGTCAAGGAGTGGTTGAAGTGAGCAAAAACCCAGAGTGCAGGCAGACAGAACTCAGAAGCGGAGGGATTAAAATAATGAAACTTTTAATGAATAAATCATCTCCGGGTCGGGGAGGAGGTCCTGCCCCAAGTGGAGGAGTTTAAGTATCTCGGGATCTTGTTCACGAATGAGGGAAAACTGGAGCGTGAGATCGATAGGCGGATAGGTGCAGCGTCCGCAGTGAAGCGGGCGCTGTACCGGTCTGTCGTGGTGAAGAGAGAGCTGAGTCAAAAGGCAAAGCTCTCAATTTACCGATCGATCTACGTTCCCACCCTCATCTATGGTCATGAGCTTTGGGTTATGACCGAAAGAACAAGATCTCGGATACAAGCGGCTGAAATGAGTTTTCTCCGCAGGGTGGCTGGACTCTCCCTTAGAGATAGGGTGAGAAGCTCAGTCATCCGGGAGGGACTCGGAGTAGAGCCGCTGCTTCTCCACATCGAGAGGAGCCAGTTGAGGTGGCTCGGGCATCTGGTTAGGATGCCTCCTGGACGCCTCCCTGGTGAGGTGTTCCGGGCATGTCCCACCGGGAGGAGACCCAGAGGAAGACCCAGGACACGCTGGAGGGACTATGTTTCTCGGCTGGCCTGGGAACGCCTTGGGATTCCCCCAGAGGAGCTGCTCCAAGTGGCTGGGGAGAGGGAAGTCTGGGCCTCCCTACTTAGGCTGCTACCCCCGCGACCCGACCCCGGATAAGCGGAAGAAAATGGATGGATGGATGGATGGATCAAAATGCTGAAAGGACAGCTACTTACAGAAATAATGGCTTCATCAGACAGGAGGTTAAACGCAGACAATGACCCGACAAATACAAAGGTCAGGACGCTAACTTAAATACAGCCCAAAACTCATTAAGTAAAACACAAAGCACCTGGACCAGACCGGGTGTAGGGATGGTTAGAGAAAAACAGAGGGAGACAAGACACAGAAAACAGCCATCCCTACAGTACCTCCCCCCCCACGGACGCCCCATGGCGTCCCAAGGAACGCCCCCCCAAAGCACTAAGGAGGGAGGAACCGTCAGGATGGTGGGCACGAGAGAACATCCACCAGGGTCCGAGGGACGACCGGGAGACTGTCCATCACCAGCCGCCAGTTCCAGAGGTCGGCCAGGAGGCCGTCCATCATCAGGAGAGGCGGGGACACCTGGAGATGTGTGGACCCCTGTGGCGACGACTGCAAGCGATGGGACAACTGCAGGCAATGGGACGACTGCAGCCGACGGGACGACTGCAGGTGACGGGACGACTGCAGGCGACGGGACGACTGCAGGCGACGGGACGACTGCAGGCGACGGGACGACTGCAGGCGACGGGACGACTGCAGGCGACGGGACGACTGCAGGCGACGGGACGACTGCAGGCGACGGGACGACTGCAGGCGACGAGACAACTGCAGGCGAGGGAACGACTGCAGGCGACGAGACGACTGCAGGCGAGGGAACGACTGCAGGCGACGAGACGACTGCAGGCGAGGGAACGACTGCAGGCGAGGGAACGACTGCAGGCGAGAGAACGACTGCAGGCGATGAGATGACTGCAGGCGATGAGACGACTGCAGGCGATGAGACGACTGCAGGCGATGAGACGACTGCAGGCGATGAGACGACTGCAGGCGATGAGACGACTGCAGGCGATGAGACGACTGCAGGCGATGAGACGACCACACGCGATGAGATGACTGCAGAGACGACTGCAGGCGGCGAGACGACTGCAGGCGGCGAGACTACTACAGGCGATGAGACGACTGCAGGCGATGAGACGACCGCAGGCGATGAGATGACTGCAGAGACAACTGCAGGCGGCGAGACTACTACAGGCGATGAGACGACTGCAGGCGATGAGACGACTGCAGGCGATGAGACGACTGCAGGCGATGAGACGACCGCAGGCGATGAGATGACTGCAGAGACGACTGCAGGCGGCGAGATGACTGCAGAGACGACTGCAGGCGGCGAGACGACTGTAGGCGGCGAGTCGACTGCAGGTGATGAGGTGACCGTAGGCAATGAGATGACTGCAGAGACGACTGCAGGCGGCGAGACGACTGCAGGTGATGAGAAGACTGCAGGCGAGGGAACGACTGAAGGCGATGAGATGACTGCAGGCGATGAGATGACTGCAGGCGATGAGACTGTAGGCGATGAGACGACTACGGGCGAGGGAACGGCTCTGAGTTGCAGCTGATGGTGAGCTGCTCAGAGTTGCGGCTGAAGGTGAGCTGCTCAGAGTTGCAGCTGAAAGTGAGCTGCTCAGAGTTGCAGCTGAAAGTGAGCTGCTCAGAGTTGCAGCTGAAGGTGAGCTGCTCAGAGTTGCAGTTGAAGGTGAGCTGCTCAGAGTTGCAGTTGAAGGTGAGCTGCTCAGAGTTGCAGCTGAAGGTGAGCTGCTCAGAGTTGCAGCTGAAAGTGAGCTGCTGAGTTGCAGCTGAAAGTGAGCTGCTCAGAGTTGCAGCTGAAAGTGAGCTGCTCAGTTGTAGCTGAAAGTGAGCTGCTCAGAGTTGCAGCTGAAGGTGAGCTGCTCAGAGTTGTAGCTGAAAGTGAGCTGCTCAGAGTTGCAGTTGAAAGTGAGCTGCTCAGTTGCAGCTGAAAGTGAGCTGCTCAGAGTTGCATCTGAAAGTGAGCTGCTCAGAGTTGCAGCTGAAGGTGAGCTCGGAGTTGCAGTTGCTGTGGAAACCAGTGCTGGAGATCTGCAGCTGCTGCTGATGAGCTGGGAGCTGCTGTGGAAAACAGCCTTGGTGCAGCTGATGTGGAAACCAGTGCTGGAGAGCTGGGAGATGCAGCTTCTGGAGGTGCAGCTGACTGTGAGCTGAGAGATGCAGCATCTGGAGAGCTGACAGGTGAAGCATGAGCTGAGCTGACAGGTGTGTCAGGCTGAGAGGGGGCCAGCAGAAGCGAACGCAGCACACGTCTCTCTGAACATGCCTGCTGGAAACGCTGCCACGCCCCCAGCGAGCAGTCGTTGCTGTCAGCTCCAGTGAATGAGGAAATCGTCTCCTCTGCAGCGATCAGTTTGTCCCACAAAGCATTGGAGCTGACTTCTTCCCCCTTTACGTCAAGACGCCGGTGCGCACAACTTCCTCCTCCAGCAAAAGTCTCACCTGAGCCACGTCAGACCCTCCGTCTGCCGGACCGGCAAAAGGGCTGACATACCCCCCCTTTGAAATTCTCCTCGGCTTCTCTGACAGCTGGCGAAGAGAGTTTGAAGGTGAGCGAGGCTGGGGTTCAGAGACGCCGGCTCGGTTCTGCTGTCTATTACTCCTGCGGCGAGCCCGGAGGTGTTGGAAACTCCTCCGGGACAACAGGAGGTCTCTTGTGAGTCGCTGCCGCATCTTGAGGTGGTGAGGAAAAAGGGTCCAGTCTGATCGCCAGGCGAGTCCCGACGAACGAGTTCCTCTTCCTCAACTCTTCCTCGCGTTGAACAGTCCTTTTTGCCTCACGTACAGCATACTCGAAAAGGGTAATGCTTTAACAGAGTTACCGAGTTTTCAACAAATCGAGTGCTTTGACTTCTATCGAGGCTGTTTTGTCCACCTCGAGTACCCGTAGTGACGTCATCACGTCGGGGTAACGTCAGTACGTCACATCACGTGATAAAAACCGAGCGCGGGGTAGCTTTTAGCTGGATTTGGATTCCTTTGTGCGCACGGATGTTAATGGAGCAGGCCCAGTTTTGTCAAAAAGGTAAAACAGTTTATAATTTTATAAATTGCGCTACTCATTGAATGATCCTGTTGATTTTCTGTTCTTTGAACACCGTAGTAGATTGTGACAGCAGGGGGCAGTGTTGCATTGCATGTCACATATATAACACGGCCGAAACGGCGTCCTCTCTCTTGTTTCACAAACTAAAAGCAGCAAATATGCATCTCTCTAGATAAAAACCTATAAACACATTAATCTCTAAAAGTAAACCTAAATTGCACAGCACTGCAGGCAGTGGTACGGTGTGGCTTTGGCCCCCATTTGTTTAAGTTTCGGTTCAGCGCCTTACTTTCACTTTTAATATTAATATTAATAACTAATAGTTTTGTTTTTTCTGTGAGTATCCGCGGGGTCTTGAAAGTTATTAAAAGTTGATAAATCAATTTTGGGAAAATTAAGGGTCTTGAAAAGTATTAAAAAGTCTTGAAAGCGATTTGATGAGGTATTTTTTTGTTGTTGCTGTTATTCTAGCTTTGAATAATTTGACAGCAAAATGTATGACTAATTTGTTTTCCTCACCGCAGAGGATTCTGAAACTGCTTCGCACAAATTTAGAGTGTCGGGTTACAACAGCCTTTACGGCTAGGCCTGTCTTGTGCGCATGCGCGGCTGCTTTATCTCCAAGTTGAGTCTGTGTGTTCGAGTAAGTTGCCGCGAGACCGTGAGATGAGATATGAAGAAGCCTGATTTTCAAGAATGGCTGAGGCCTGTCGCAGAGAATAACCGTGTTTATTTCTTATTCGCCATTGTTCAACCAAGTTACTTTAAAATAGCTACGAGTCTTGTTGTAACCTAAGCTATATTTTCTTAAACCTAGTCGTGGTTCAGTTTCTTCTTTTGAACTTTTTTCTTTCCACTGTATCTTAGTTCTGTTGTAGGTTTGAGATTCACGGATTTAATTGAAAACAACAGCAGTTTTGTAAATCAAAGATTTGTTGCTTAATAAAACAAAGTGACGATAAGGTCTTGAATTTATTTTGGAAGGTCTTTAAAAAGTCTTGAAGAGGTATTGAAATTAACTTCATTATTCCTGCATATACCTTGTGTGACTTATCTGCAGTATGATAAAAGATAGGATCATAATAAATGCTTTCAATGTTTTGTTGGTCTTTTTTTCTTTTTGTAAAGACGTTTTTTATGCATTTATATTTATTTATTTATTTTGCATCATAAGTCACTGTGACGTCATCGGCTACTCGAGTGCCGCTCAAGTTTTTTTATGTTAATGTCGAGCTTAAAAATTATGTACTCGTTCAACCCCTAGAAGAGGGTGGTCATCTTGCCGGGTTTGCTGTCTTTTGGTAGGATCATAATGTCGAGGAGTGGTCCGGTGAAGTGATCTAAAAGCCAGAGTGCAGGCAGACAGAACTCAGAAGCGGCGGGATTAAAATAATGAAATTTTAATGAATAAATCAAAATGCTGACAGGACAGCTACTTACAGAAATAATGGCTTCATCAGACAGGAGGTTAAACGCAGACAATGACCCAACAAATACAAAGGCCAGGACGCTAACTTAAATACAGCCCAAAACTCATTAAGTAAAACACAAAGCACCTGGACCAGACCGGGTGTAGGGATGGTTAGAGACCAACAGAGGGAGACAAGACATAGAAAACAGCCATCCCTACAATGTTCACATTATTTTTATGTTCTGACAGCACTATGAGCCTTGACTAAGGGAGTAATAATATCTGGACACTTTGTAAACCCCTTATTTGATTGTTGCAACCCATCGGTTTAAAATATTGTCACATGACTCAAAGACAAAATGCTGGTTTTAAAGAATTTTTTTATTAAGCTCCTATATAGCCATCTCGTCCATTTTGACCATCAACTCCCACTGAGTTCCTGTCTTAAAGATGGCTGGGTTTCCTGGCAGCATGATAGGGTCCAAGACAACTCTGCAATGGAAAAACTGTGTTTATTTCAGACAGACATAAATTAATAATGAGCTACAATTCTGTAATTTTTTCATCATTTGACTTCTTGTTTACGTGAAAAATATACATTGTTTTATCACCTTGTTGAGATGGCCGAGATGGTGTAGAGGCAGGGCAGCCAGCTCAGGACCAGAAAGTCTCTGGTTCGATCCCCGATATTCACGGCATACCTCGTTGTGTCCCTGGGCAAGACACTTAACCCTGAGTTGCTCCCGGTAGGACAGGCAGCGCCTTGCATGGCAGTCTACCGCTACCGGTGTATGAATGTGTGTGTGAATGGGTGGATGGTTGGTACTGTGAAGCGCTTTGGGGCCCCTCAAAGGGGGCTGGAAAGCGCTATATAAGTAAGCTCCATTTACCATTTACCATGTGTTCATAAGAAACACTAGAGTTTTAGCATTTAAACGCAATTACAACACAAACTAGCATTGATTAGCAACAGATAAAAATGCCACAACCGTTTGTAGGGACAGACACAACCAAGCAACGTTGCAGCCTGCACACAACACAGGAACAAACATGTCCAATAAATATACTCAAAAGATAAATTATGGAATAAAAAGGTGTAAAATGGTACTCACCTCAAAACGGATTGTACCCTGATGGTGTAAGGGTAGGTGGACATCAGTTTGAAGAGCTGTTGTTTGAAAAGCGTCGCTCATCAATGCTAATGCTAATGCTATGCTGTTATCGCTAAGACAACCCCTGAACGCTGCAGGGGGACTGACCTTCTCGGGGGAGTGGCTCCACTTTTATACTCAGGC
>JBBPBX010071894.1:0-18201 GCA_038048925.1 Garcialebias charrua | reverse complement strand
AAATAAAAAACTTGTAAACTAAACAGTGGAACGTTACATTATGGAGTCAACCTATTTTTTCCATTTGTATTTCTGCTGAGATCGTGCTGCAGCAAGGAGTGCTCTGTTTTTCAGTGCCAAAGAGTAAAACTCTGAGCAAGACATTTCATAATTTAGACTGACAATGAGCTCACTTCTAATTAGTTCAGTAGAACATTTGTTTCGCACATCAGTCCACTTACTTTTCATGAAAGAGAAAATCCTTTCCACAAACCCAGTGGAAGATGGGATGCTGAGGACAAAGGATACAACAGCTGGATGTTGGGGAGGTCAGCTGCCTGAAGAACTTGCATCCACTTCTCTGCTGTTCCCTGGGACTGCCACCTTTCTTTCTCCTGAGGTGAGGTGGTGAGGTGGTCTATCAGGCTGTTTGCAGTCACACATTCCTCATACAGCTCATCCATAGACATGTTCAGCCTGCCAAAAGGTGTTAAAGTTCATTAGTGACACATAGCCTAGGTTATGTAGTGATAAATAAATGGAAAAACGTGTATTGTTTATATTTATAATTTAGCATTGTATTTAAACTACATTTTGAAATGTATTTATTAATTTACCTATATGAACTGTGATTTTTTAAAGATGGACAAGGTTGTATGTTTGCATAGTGTAAAGTAAATTCACAATTATGTATTTATTTGTACGTGTCAATTGTACACTTTTGTTTATAACTATCAATAATTAAACATGGTTCACCACTACAGCAAACCCTCGACCTACGTCACCTGCGACCTACGGCAACTCAGACTTACGATTTTATCATATTTAATAAAAATATGATTAAAAAAAAAATATATATATATTATTATTTTTTTTTTTGTGTTTAAATGTTATTAATTTCATGTGTATAGCACTTTGTTGCAGCTGTGGTTGTTTTAAATGGCTTTATAAATAAAGTATAATTATTAATTTTACGTTTTTATTACAATTTTATCGTATTTACGCAACTTCCGGTCGTTTCCGGTCGCCATTTTACAATTGTCACTGCGGTCAATGGAGCTCCAGAGGCTACTGTCAGCTGGCTCTGGAGGACCGTGTGCCCGATCAGGGTTGCCTCATACGGATAAATTAGCTGGAAACACTCGGTCAACTCTGTGGACGTCTCAGGTCCGGAGGAGCAGCCGCCGATCGCCCCGTGATCGCTCCAACAACGCCGCCCGACATGCTAACGACAGCAGCTAACAGAGCAGCTAACACAGGCGAAGACACCGAGCCGACATGCCGCGGAGGGGCCATCTGCGGCCGGGAGCTCGCCGCAAATGTCCGCCTGGCAGTCGGGGGACACCGAGCTAACGCGGAGATACAAAGCCGACAGCCTTTTTGAATGAACTGACATGCTAACCATTGCTGCTAATGGCGGGGCCTAACCGTAGCTAACGCCGAGCTTGTTTTGGATGGAGGAACATCGCGGAGAAACGGCTTTCAGTAAGTTTTTTTTTTTCTGGCTCCAAATGTATGAAGTTAAGAAGCTAACAGTCCTTCTTTTAAACAGTTTTGACCACGTGTGTGCGTGTGGAGCGTAAGGAAGCTGGGGGAGCTCGGACGGGTGCGAGCTGATGCTAAAAGACGAAGGCAGGCTTTGACCAGCTCAAAGTAAGACATTATATTTTTTATTTATTGTACAGTATTCATTTACTGTACAGTTCTGTGCATGTTTATGACCTAGTATGTCTGCTTGTTCAGTCTCATGCCATTAAATATGTGTGCAACGCTCCGTTAGCGGTATAGCCGCGACCTATGTCAGAAACGCGGACCTACGACAGGCAGGTGTTTTTGGTCCACGAGGTACGACAACATCGACCTAAGTCACACTCGTAGGTCCCAATCCCTGACGTAACTCAAGGGCTTCCTGTAATCTTTATTATAAAGAAAAAAAAGGAAAACACAGGGGTTTAAAACAAGCTGAAAAGGCAATAAAGTAAGATTAGAGCATTAAATAGCTCAAGGGACATTACCGCCAACAGGTGGTGAGACAAGGTCCTGCAGGGTGTTCTTCTTCTAATGTTTAGTGGTGGCTAGTAAATAGCTTGAGGTAACACTACCGCCACCATGTGGTAGGACGAGTGAGATTCTACACCCCGCCCACAGAAGGGCTGCAGTAGTGAATGGAGACACACCTACATGTGAGCCGATCCGAACTGAACCAGACCGGACCAGACTGAGCCGCTCTAGGCCGAGCAAGTGGAAAAGGGGCATTAGAGGAGGTGTCAATGAAGTTTTTGTCCATTAAAACTGCTCTCCTGTTGGCACTCACGTCTGCAAAAAGGGTGAGTGACCTTTGTGCACTCTCTGTGGCTCCCTCGTGTTTACAAATTAAACCTGATGGGGCTCAGCAACTTTGAGGCCTAATCCGGCTTTCATGCCAAAGTCTATCTCCAGCAGTTTTTAGATCACGGACAATAACTCTGAGTGGCTTCCATCTCCCTCCTCACACATCAGAGGAGGAAGCTACGTCACATTTATAGAGCTTGGAATCGTGACGTCAGCGGACCGGGATCGCGCAAAGCATCCCGGGACTTTAGGACATGGAGTCTGACGTGACCGGGGTTTGCGTTAGTTGTAGTGTGTTATCCTAGGTGAAATACGCTGAATTGGTAACTACTTGTTGTGTTGTAAACTGTCACAATCGTTCTCACGATCGCAGGGGGAGCCGTATTGCAAATGGAGTCCGTTTTTTCATCTTTCCGGCATGAAAACAACACAGAGGAACACAGGTTGCTAAGCTAACAGAGACATGGTGACATGACCTGTTAAACGAACAAACATCACTTTCAGGAGTATTTCCAGACACATGTTTGTGTGTTCGAAGCATTTCCACACAGGTAAGGTTTAAATAAATAATATTACACTTATTAACTGCTCATATGTAACACAGGATCGTTTACAAACAGCTAGCTGGCTGGCTAGCTAGATCATCTAATCAAGTTCTTTTATCTCTTCTTAGGCAAGCCAGCGTATGAATTCCTACATTGTGATCCTGACTGGGTACCCTCTTTACATCTCGGGCACACCGAAGTCAAAACAATGAACACTGCCCGATTTGCCCGTCGGACCAAGAGACACCAGTCAACCACAGAGGACAACTGCACCTGCCACACCACCAGATCTGCGTAGCCAGACATCAGAGATGGATGAAACTGCTCCTCCAGGTGTAGCTGCTCAGAGTTTTTCTGAGGATGAAACAGCCCAGGGGTCCGACGTGGTTCAAGGTGTACAGAGGTCCGAGGTGGATGAAACCGGCGCGGGGTCAAAGGGTGATGAAGCTGCACTAAAGGACAGTGCTGAAACACTGCAGGAATGTGGACTGTGTCCTCAGAGGTGCTGAAATTAATCGCTTGCTGGAGGAAAACAGGATCCTGAAGGAAGAGCTGTCCCAAAAGAAAATGAATGAGCAATTCTTAAAAGATGATGCAATTGTCAAGTATTACACTGGGCTTCCATGTTTGGCTGTTGTGATGGGTGTGCTGGCTCAGCTGCTCCCCTGTCTTCCACAGCCTGGAAGAAATCTTTCACATTTTCAGATGCTCCTTCTAACTTTAATGCGCTTGAGGCTTAATCTGCTAATCCAGCACATTGCACACCTGCTCTGCATCAACCGAAAGCTTGTGTCCACCACATTTAGAAAGACTATAGGTGTAATGTTTACACACCTCAGCCCTTTGGTGCACTGGCCAGAGAGACATTGTTTGCAAGGCCCCAGTGTTGTTTTGAAAATATGAATTATTATCTGTGTGAACATTGACTGATGAACTGAACGTGAAAATGTATCTACTTTTGCCCAAGTGTTACTTCGATGCTGCATGCTGTAAATAAATGATTGCAGATTAATTCAGTTTGTAGTCTCTTGTTAAATAATGTTGAACATGTCTAAGTTACAGTAACACAACAGATCAACCGAGTTTACGATTATCCGTCACCACATGGGTAAAATATGTGACATTTGTAGTGTTAACAAGAATAAATACAGTTCAAATACAATAAACACAGAAAATGAAAACTTCTTGCAGATATACCCTGATGCATGCTCAATAATCCAGGTAGAAAAATCTAAAAAAGCTAAGTCTGGTCCTCTGGACATTCAAAAGTTGAATGTCCAGAGGACCAGACTTAGCTTTTTTAGATTTTTGCAGATATATTTCACATTAACAATGTGCTAAAATTACATGTTAAGGTGCAATTTTATCTGATATTTGCACAACAAAGTGAGTTTTAGAAAATGTAAGCATGCTTTGCAACTAATGAGAACTAGGACCAATGAAATATCAAACAAAAATTTTGAGAATAAATTCTGATTCCCGAACCACTGAGCCAGAATAAAAAACAAATTAGCAATAGTACCTTTGCTTATTCATCATCATCAACTTTATTCAACAGACTTGTGGTCCACAAAATTAAACATAACACACACAACACATACAGAAAGAATAAATTGTAATCATTGCATAAAAAACCTGCATAAAGTCAGAAAGCAGTGCTTAGCTGCCACTTCCTCATTCTTCAACATATCCCTCCCTCCATATGCTGCACCTAGCTAGGAAATTAGCTGTCAGTGACAACTGATTCAGCAAGACATTTTTGTGCATGTGGCACATAACCACGGCTCAGTCTCCGACGGTGCCTGAGTGAGCCCCACGCATGTCAAGTGGAACCACTGGATTTTGCAGTTCTCATTGTCACAGGCCACCATGTCATCCTTCTCCTCAGGACCTTTGCAAAGGCACCACAAACGTTTTTTTCTGTTTTCTGTTTTTTCCGTTTTGGACCAGATGAGTGTTGCTCTGATAAAGGATTATCACAGGTTGTAGAGGCGGCCGCTCTGGTATAGTGACATGCTACAAGTTCTGGTAAACACACCTTCAAAAAAAACTCCTGTGATTTTGTCAAAAGGGTGGTCCAGAAGGTCACATCGGGAAATACTCGTACAACAACACAGTCTTTCTGTGACCACACCACAAAGTCACAAAAAGCTGACTTGGTCACAAACATCTGCATTTGTACCTGCCTGTAGTATTTGTGTGTTTGCTTCAAGTTTAATTTCCCATCACTTTGATAAAGACAAAAGTTGCTGTCATCTGCACAGGCCTGCATGATGAAGTTGTCGCGGTGCTTAAATGGGCATTTTATTTGCAGACATCCTTTCTCACAACATGAGCAGTGGATGATGCCATCTGGAGATGCACCAACCTCTGGAAATTCTGGATTTATTATAAATCCATTTGTCTAGGTTGAAGGTGTCATGCTGCGATGCTGACAGTTTGACATACGTTTCCCTTGCTTGCTCTTCATGATCGACCCCCCATTTCATGGCAGCTGTGCTTGTTGTTTTTCTGGGGTAGCACACATTGCGCACAGATGACAGAGCTGGTCTGGTGACACTGGAGGACATAACAGCAGAGGCATTAGACTGTGCACAGTCTACTTGTCCCGTGGAACGTAGAATCACCCATGGTTGGAGTGGTGCTTCATTCAGGCGCTGAGAGTGCAGAACCTAGGGGGAAAAATAGAAAATTTCTGCTACATTAATCAACATAAAATTGTAAAATCCATTACCTTCACATCACTACTTTTTCCATAGGTTAGGTTACAAATACAGTATATTCTAAAAACCTAATAAAACTTATGGTAAATAGCCTGTTCTAAAGTAGCAGAAAAGGTATAAATTAATATTACATTGGATGGATGGATGAATGTGTGGATGGCTGGATGGATGTATGAATGTGTGGATGTATGAATGTGTGGATGGATGGATGGCTGGATGAATGTGTGGATGGATGGATGAATGTGTGGATGGATTGATGAATGTGTGGATGGATGGATGGCTGGATGTATGAATGTGTGGATGTATGAATGTGTGGATGGATGGCTGGTGGATGAATGTGTGGATGGATGGATGAATGTGTGGATGGATTGATGAATGTGTGGATGGATGTGCAGATGGGTGGGTTAGAACCCATTAGAACAATTTAAAAACTTTGTGCACATCTGTTTTGTAAACAAACCTCCTCAACAAAATCATTATCAATTTTGGAACAAGGGCAGATAAAATAATGTTCTTCATGGCAGCTTATCTTTTTAAGGGGTCACTAGAAAAACTCGGGGTGATTTACTTTGATCCGTTTTTCTAAAAATTGTCTCAAAACGCATCGACAAAAATTAAAAACTCATCACAGCAGTTTGAGAAGAAAATGTCAGCAGCAGCTGCGACATGTCAACGTCCCTGTGTGTTCACCTACCTTCGTGAGAACAACAGTTTTTTGGTCGTTGACTTGAGAAATCTGCAGGTCCTGCACCCATCCATTTGTGAACTGAAGATGACTTTCCAGAGATTTATAATTCCTGAACTGCTCACATGTGTAGGCACTCAGACCGCACACAAGGTAGCTCATGTCGGGAGCTGCGGTAGCTCGTTGAAATCACCGGTCCACTGCCTGTGCTCATCTGGATCTAGCCCAATTGAATCAATTTTAACAAGATAGCGCTGCTTCGCTTCTTTGTTAAGTTTGTCGGAGTAACGAATCTTGATCTTGAGATTCTCGCGGTCCATGTTTGTTCTTCGTGTGGTGTTTTACGCCATGTTTGTTTTGGTCAAGGATGTCCTAAAACATGGCGGCGTCGCATTCGTCGTGACGTCAGTGCCCAAGCTCTATTGTGCCCAGTCAGAGTCCTCAGATGTTATGTGGCACGCACAACGGGTGTGCGTCACTATCAAAACCTGTTTGTCCATTATAGGGACAATTCAGCTGGTCGTACTCTGTCCTCGCAGTGCCTCTCTCACTGGCTGTGTGAGGCCATAACAGAGGCCTACAAAGCTGCTGGAAAAGAGCCTCCTACGACTCTACGGGCACATTCCACGCGAGCGATGGCTTCGTCCACAGCTCTGCATGGTGGGATGTCGGTCAGCGACATCTGTTTAGCGGCGGCATGGAGCTCGCCCTGTTCTTTCATCCGTTTCTATTTACGGGATGTTGCTACTTTTTCTATGACTCATTCAGTACTGGGAGTCCTGGATAAGTAGTCGGAGAATACCTCCTAATGTGTTTGGTTATCCCACACCTGCTTAATGGAAGTCAGGAAGTGGGAAATGTTCACCATCAGTATCAGAGATTGTTTACTGTGGTTTTTTGAATGTTGTTCTAACTGTTTCTCTGTACATGGTTCATGTAACAGTTCAGTTGTACCCTATTGAAGGGTGGCAGCCAGAGAGTGTTCCTCTCTCTGACAATGTTGCACAAAAAAAAATCAAACAAAACAACAACAAACAAACACATTGTCAATGTTGATGCATGCTACACAGCAGCAGGGCATGCCTGGAGGCTGCATCAGAGGCCTGCAGGCCCTTCCACCAGCCTACCACCTGCCTTTCCTCAATGCTCCCAGATACAGAGTATGTTATGCATGAGGAAGGATGTGCTTAATTGTGATTGGGTGAGCAGATGCTCCACATTGGTTAGGATCCAGTGTGGCATGGACTATATCCTGCTACGCCCTTTATTCCAATAAGCGGAGCTAAAGGGCTACGCTATACAAAGTTAGAACGTTGGTTACGTATCGTAACCCCAGATTCTACGAGTATAGCGGAGCCCTTTAGCTTTTGGGCCACCCTGTATCCCAAATGGCTGAATGATTAGCTATTTGGAGGAAGAATCACCAGGGTCGAAGGGTAATATCGACCCGAGGGGTGGGCCCATGCGGTAGGTGGGCGTGGACTAAAAGGTTTTCAGTGAGCGCTGACGCGCAGGGAGATTATCCAATAAGCGGAGCTAAAGGGCTCCGCTATACTCGTAGAATCTGGGGTTACGATACGTAACCAACGTTTATGAACGTGTAGCCGCCGGATGCTTCAAAGTGTGCAAAGCGAACCTGTGTTGCCTTAAAGCAATAAGGTAACATTCTCTGGGTGAAATTCCCAGGGTGGCGTTGTTGTTTAACTTACTATGATTAATTTATTCATGCTCTCAGGGCATGAGTAATGCCACAAACGGTACCGTATAAAAGTTGCTAGTTATAAACCTGAACGTCTGACTCTTGTCAGCTCATGAACTTGTTACTCCTCAGAGAGTCTGTTGTTAACTGTTCTCTTTTTGTTCAAGCACTCAGCAGTTTGTAATGGTGTCATTGTCATAATTCATAATGAATAAATCTGAGTGATTAATGAATAAACATGGCTCTGTTCAACCCCTCAACTTTCAGTTAAGTTGTACTGTTGTTTCAAAGCTACAGTATAGTTAAAGTAACCAAACAGCAGAAGGATTTATTCATTGTGAAAGAAAGTCAAAGTCAAGTCAAAGTCAACATTATTGTCAAAACTGCAATATGTACAGGACATACACAGGATTGAAATTGCATTTCTCTCTGTCCCTCAGTGCAACAGTAAACATTTAAACACTAAAACACTGAAACATTTAATAAACATAAGCATAAAATGAAATAATAAAAGTGTAATACTGTCCTGAGTTTTTGCATAGTAGTAGTATGAAAGTATGAAAAGTTACACCAACACTAAAACACTAAACATTTAATAAACATAAGCATAAAATGAAATAATAAAAGTGTAATACTGTCCTGAGTTTTTTGCATAGTAGTATAAAAGTGTAAAAAGTATATCTATAAAATAAAATGAAAGTTCTGGCATTGACATTTGTAATAGAGTGACAAAGCAGCATATGAAGTTTATGTACACAGTATATGTATGAGGTAGTTGATATTGGTATTGGTATTACAAAGAACCGAAGGACAGACAGAAAACAGTTACAAAAATACTGTAAGTCTCTTTATTTTCTTTCCAGGAAAAAGGGAGTTGAGCGAGCTGTGGGTGGACAGGAGAGGATATTAGATAAGTAAAGCAGGTCTTGATCTTGAGGGATGATTGGTGGTTGTAAGGACTCTTACTTTGGTTCTGCTGCTTGTTGCAGGAGCAGGAGACACTGGGCAGTTCTGGTTGAGGACATCTTGAAGAAGAGGACAGTCAGCTAGAGGTGAGAGAAGCTACCAGTAAATTAGCCTGGTTAAAACCAGACCCTTGTCCTTCACTTCGCTTTGTACTAGGGTCTGGCATTTCTCCCATAGACAACGATTTCTCCGGTCGATTTTTGACCGGACCAATCAGAGAACAGAAGGCGGAGTTTTGAACGACGTCAACTGCAGCGGCGGACCCACTAGAGGGCGCTAGGGGCGCCGCCCCTCCTTGGAACTGCAGCTCTTCATCATTTGAAGATTTAATTTTTTTTAATAAAAGTGAAATAATAAAATAAAAATATTTCGAAATGCATGCATATATGTTTTTAGTTGTGTAGGATAAATATTTTATGAGTAATGATTGTTTGTTTCAAAAAACGTTTTCTGATTGTGACGTACTTCCGGTTCCCCGGTTCCCCGCTGGGCGCCGCCTGCGGCTTTTCCATTGAATCTAATTATAACTAGCGCGCTAGCGCATGCGTAGTTTATGTCCCATCTGTCCAAAACTGTTGGACTGTACAGGTCGCATTTTCCGTCGCCCTCGAGCCTGGACTCGTCTCTTATCGCCACGGATCGCCAGCGCTTCCGGTTCGAGCCAGGAGGGAGGGGGAGCAGGGGGACCATCTCTGTTTACACTCAGAGCTGATCACACGGCCAACTAGAGAGGTTGAAACAGCAGTAATTATTAATGGTGCCTTTCTACACAGGTAAGCAAGTAATAATTGTGAGTTTAATAAATCTCTAAGCGCACATGAGCAAAGTTTGAGCTGTTCTCATCTGTGGTGCGTGACGTGGTGTCGTGTGTTGCTGTCAGTCACACAGCTAGCTACTAGCTGTGCTTATGAACGTTGTGGTGTTTCTTTATCTAATGCTTATTACTATTCCTGACTGATATGGCTCTCAACTAGATGTTACAAAAGTGTTTTCTAAACGTTATGTGTTTAATATTATGACTATCAGGTGTTTATGTATTAATATTTTGATTATCAGATGTTCGTGTGTTAATATAATGATTGTCAGTTGTTGTGTGTTAATGTTATGATTATCAGATGTTCATGTGTTGTGTTAATATTATGAATATCAGATGTTCATGTGTTAATGTTATGATTATCAGATGTTCATGTTTTTAACTCAAGCTTGTGTACAAAAGTTGAGCTGAAGTCAAACCTGTTAAATATCAGACAATATAAACTTTTATATTCACCAGATGTCTGCTATATCAATCAATCACCTTTATTTTTCCAGGTAGAGTCCGTTGAGATGGAGATCTCTTTTACGAGTGTAAAGGATTATGAGGAGGTCAATATTAATACTGACCTCTTTACCTTAATTAATTTACTCATTCAGATTGAATAGTAATTTCACGGATTCTTTCTTTTTCAGTTTACCCAATATTTCTGTGATCTTTATGATGGATAAATAAATAAAGCCATAGAGTGACAATGGACACGTTAACTTAGTTGGTATGTCAAAGACACTACCATTTATTTAAAATAAATCAACTAAATTAACACCATTACACTTGATTGACATGATTTCACTTTCTTGCAATTTAACACGTCAGCACATTTAAATTGTAACACAACAGACATAAATACAGGATGTTAACATATTTAGTCTGAGGCTCTATGACTTAATTAGTTTCCAGCTTAGAATTGAGGGAAAAAAGATAGGAGGAAAGAATGGAGAGATGGTTTAAAGGAAATTGTCTTGAGCATGTTACCAGAAGTGACACTTTTCATCCGACTTCTGCTAAATCCAGGTACGTTTGTAAACAGCTCTTTACCTTTGACGACGAGTCTGATAAAGAGATGACACCAGCCTTTCAGATGCACAGAGTCCTTCAGGCCCAGCACGTCCGAGCCGGTCCTCGTTTACGTTTTCAACGTCTCCTGGGATCCGCGTCAACCATCAGAAAATATGTCAGCTACTGGCCTCTGACTTCAAGATAACTATTCCAGGAAGGAATAACAAAGTTTTGAGCTTACGCTCGTTCTAAGTGGACTATAACAGCATGTTATTAGTCCTTAACTGGATGACGTGCCCTTAGCGTGTGACTAAACGTCCATCCAGCTCTTTGGGAAAGTTCACATCTCTTTGAAGTTCCCAGCAGACTCTGAAGCGTTTCAGCAAAAACTTAGAACTTAAAAGAAGATCATGAGAGGAGTGAGACTTGTGTCTTTTTCATTGGTCCGTGGACCAGCGAGGAGTTCACTTGTTGTTATCAAGATTCAAGGTGAAATTCACAGCAGAGTGAAAATGTTTTGGAAAGACAGAGAGTGCTGGAGCCCTTCTCATAAAAACAACGGATTAACTGTCTTCTGACTTTCTAAACAAAACGGCCGGGTCTCTCTGACCCGAGTCTTCAACTTTCACCCAGCAGTGGACCCAGTGATGTGCAGAAGTGACACAGTTTAACTCTTACAGAATAACACAGCTTAAAAGCACACATCATGAAAATGACAAAAGTTATTCTTTTGCTTACATTAGAATAAAATCAAAGATAGAAATAGTCTCTTTTGGTGACTATGTTCTCAGATTACAACTAATGGAATAATTTGTAGTAAATGTCTTGTTTTACTGAGAGGTCAGTAAAGGTCATCTCTGGAACAGTTCAAAAATACACAGGTGTATCAAAGTGGACACGGTCATGCCCACTACATCTCCCCCCTTTTGGAAGCCATCACCAGTCCTTGGGGATGGGGTCCAACACGAAAGGAACATTGAACTGTCTCTGATCTTGAAGTAATCCAGCAAGTGGAAGAAGAAAAATCAAAATTATAATCCCATAAAGTTTTTGGAACTTCCATACTGTTCGGAGGTAATCCCATTGCGGTAAGCTTTTAATCCCTTGGAAAACTGAGTCTGTTAACCCTTGGAAAACAAAGTCTGTGATCCCTTGGAAAACAAAGTCTTATAATCCACAGCGGTAATTCCACAGCAGTAATTCCACAACGGTTAGTTTTGTTGATTGATCAGCAACAATTGTTTTCATAATCAGCATGTAGAGGGGATCCCTCGATTGACGCAGAGGAGGCGACCCTTGGATGAAGGTTGAAGACCAAGCGTTGGAGCTGCAGGTCCCCACATCGAAGGTTGTTGGCTGGTTGGCTTCCAGTCAGTGCCACTCTGGTTCTATGTGTCATGCAATTATGTGGTTTTTTAGGTGGGCTTATGATTGGGATTTTACATTAGCCTTACCTATATGCACCTGGTATGTAAGCTATCATGGTTTAGATCAGCTACAATTACCAATTAAGGGGTGGATCAATTCTGTAAAATTAGAGATAGGGATCTATACCTATAAAATTTTGGAGGGCTTCTGTAACGAAGACCTCTTCTTCCAAACTATTCCTCCATTCATTACTTAGTTTAGGTTAAACTAAAATAGGAAAATGAAATATAGTTTGATCTAAATGTCTGTTGTCTTTTAGACGAACGACGTAGGATTTGGTATTCCTAATAAATTTTGAAGTCTATGGCGAGACTCATCAAATGAATAGATAATCTAGAATAGAAACGATCGAATCGGTTCAATTTAGAAATTGTGAGACCAGTGTAGTTTATGGTACCTTGAGTAGCTATAAACTACATTGACCCTTCAACGATTGAGATTTAACAAAACGAACTGCATGTTGGCATAGTTAAATCCATATCATTCATTAACCAATGTTAATACAAAACCTTTTTGGCTGGGAGTGTTCAGAACCAAACAATATCTCAACTAATGACAACAGTAATGACTAAACAACAAGGAAACAACGTTTCACTGCTTCGACACACTCTTGTCGTCAGATTCCAAAGTGCAACACACAAGAAAAACAGGTCTCAACTTTATGACCGAGGTCAAATTAAATCTCGTGGATTTAAACGGTTGTTAAGGTTAGTTTTTTGTTGTGGGTTTTAGGCTTAGCGTTTCTAAGTTCAAATTGGACAATGCGACTTATAGGGTGGGAAATATGGTAGTTTAAACCTGATTAGTTTATTTACTAACTTGTGTTTGGACGACCTTATTATCCCATGAAGTCGGTGAGTTTGTGAGATCTTTGTCTTTTGTGGAGTCATTGAACGCCTTGTAAGGTTTGATCTGATTTCGATGTACCCATTTAGCAATTGGCTCTTTGCGGCCTTTGCTGATTTTGATTTCGTAGACGACTGAGGACACTTTGTCTGTTATCAGATGAGGTCCAGTCCACCTGGGCATTAGTTTGCGGGCGAGAGTTCCGGTCTCGGACCCTCCTTTCCCGGTTGCTGGGGCGAACGTATAGTACCAGACTCTGTCTCCCACTTGGAGTTCATTGTGAGAGGCCTTTTGGTCGTAGTACGCCTTGCGTCCTTCAGCGGATTTTTCCAGGTTTTTCTGGGCGAAAGCAAAAGTGTTTCTGAGGTGTACATTCAAATCTTTCATGTATTGTTGTGTAGTGTAGGCTGTTGCCATGGCGGCGTCGCCTGGTTGGTACAACAGGTGTAGAGGGAGAGTCATTTGTCGACCGGTCATCATCTCGAAGGGAGAGATGCCAGTTGATGTGTGTGGAGTGGCTCTTATGGCCATGAGGACCAGAGGGAGTTTCACGTCCCAGTCCTTGTGGTTTGCAGCCACGTATTTCTTCAAAATACTCACCACAGTTCTGTTTGCTCTTTCTACTTGGCCTGAAGCCTGTGGGTGGTAGCCGACATGAAAGTTGGCCTTGACGCCTAGCGTCTTCCACAGTTCTTTCATCACTTCACCTGTGAAGTGTGTACCTTGGTCTGAGTTCACCCGAAGGGGAAGTCCAAACCTTGAAAATATATGATTCATTAACAACATAGCAGTGGTTTGTGCTGTGTCGTTGGGAGCTGGTAGGCATTCTACCCATTTGGTAAATGCACAGGTTACCGTGAGAAAATATTTATTTCCTCTAGAGCTCTTAGTGAGTGGTCCAACCCAGTCGATCTGGAGGTCAGACCATGGGAATGCAATGCCTCTGCTTTGCAGTGGTGCTCTGTGAAGTGGTCTGGTTGGCTGAAACTGGCCACAGACCACGCACCCTTCAATGTAGTCCTTGACATCCTTTTTCATTCCAGGCCAATAGGCAATTTGTTTTAATGCCGTCAGCGTGGCTTTATCTCCTTTGTGTCCTGCGGACGGGAGATCATGGGCATGAACTAACATCACCCCCCTTTGGTCATGGGGAACCACGAACACAGGTGAGGACGTTGGTCCATGAGCGAAAGTTAAGATGCCCTTGATTAGTTTTAGCTGTTTGCGCAGCTGATAGAGGACCTTAAGGTCTGGATCGGAATCCAGGTCGTCTTTAGACGGACTATTTTTGTCCGGATCAGTCAGGTACAGTATCATGGAGTTGATAGCAGGATCCGACTTCTGTAGTTGGATGATGTCTGGGTCAGTCAGTGCGGGTCGTACAGAGACTGCGTCGTCAGCAGGTCTGGCTGCGGCCTGTGCACGTGTGACTGCCATAACCCTGACTGTAGGTTGTATTGACAGAGTCTTGATTAACCAGGAAGGGTCGAAGGACCATAAAGGACCTTCGTCGGCTCCTTCTTTGGCTAAGGAATCTGCAATGTCATTGTAGTGCTTGTCATCGCCTGGGACTCTAGAATGTCCTGGAACTTTCTTCCAGTAGATCTGTAAGTCGTGTGATGTCACCAAGTGATCACACGCTATGAAAAGCTCTTTGTGTTTGACCACTTTCCTGTCGCTTGTTAGGAAACCATTCTGTTTCCACACAGCGAGGTGACAAGCGAAACTTAAACGAGCATAGTTAGAGTCAGTGCAGATGACTAGCGTCTTGATGGAGTGTTCTACTACCATCTGGAGAGCTATTAGGATTCCTGCAATCTCAGCGTACTGAGAAGTCTGAGAGCCTAATTTGTAGCTGAAAGTTATCTGCTCTTGGTCATGGAGGAGAACCCCTCCAACACCTGCTCTGCAGATTTTGTCGCGGAGGAATGAAGATCCATCCACGTACAATGTTGTCATATCTTTGCAGATATTGTCATCGAAGAAGTGGTGATTCGGGTCTTCAGTTACTGGGGGTTTCACCTCAACCGGCGGCTGGGTGGCTGGTACATCTTGTGTACACTTTTGGCAGATTGCCAAGTCCGTCCCCAGATGTGACTTCTTGTTTTGACCATAACGTATGTCTAGGTTAAAACTTTGAAGCGCCATGAGCCACGTTGCAACACGTGAGTTTGTTACCACACCATCTCTGATGCGTTCACTGTTAAGAAAAGTCACTGGCTGGTGTTGTGTTTCCACAATTATTTTCTGTCCACCAATGTAGCTGGAGAAATGTTTTACTGCCCACACTGTGGTCAGTAGAGCTTTCTCACAGTCTGCGAATCTCTCTTTTTTTTTCTTTTTTTTTTCCATTTATAGATGGCCTCCCTTCACACCTTTTAGCCATCCTCTCACTCCAATATTTTTTTTATTTATTTTTTATTTTATTTTATTTATTTTTATTTATTTTTTTTTTTTTTTATTTTTATTTTTTTTAAGAGAGAAAGAAAGAAAAGAGAAAGTAAGGCAACAAATCAACAATTATCAACCAAAAGAGCACAAGGCAAACACACCCAACCTCCGTCCACAATCCTGCAAAGCACATGACAGAACACAACAATGGAACATACATGCATAAAGACTAATAATATTCATGAGCTTGCAGTAGAATTCTATAAATACACATACCCATATCTACAACTATATATATACAGTAGTATACATACATATACTTTTATATTCATTTATATATATACCCATCTACATATCTACAGATATATATATACAGTAGTATACATACATATACTTTTATATTCATTTATATACCCATCTACATATCTACATATATATATACAGTAGTATACATACATATACTTTTATATTCATTTATATACCCATCTACATATCTGCATATATATATATATATATATAATATATATATATATATATATATACATCCCTGCATCCATTTGTGTGTGGTTGTGAGCATGCATAAGTGTATAAGGTTCCTCCAATAGAACATTTAGTAGCGACTGTGAAGCATCAGAGATCCGTCCCCCCAAAGCCCGAGGCAGACGAAGGAGCGATCAAAGCCCAAGACCCCAGGAAGGACCCCGAGCCCAGAGTCCCCAGGACTGCCCGAACAGGACGAGCCACTAGCCCACTCCCCAGATCCTACCAAGGGGAAGAACTGGACGAACCCCTACCAGCGACCACATACAATGACCCCCCGGTGTCGCCCGCGACAAATTCACAGGCCCCCGCCGGAGCCCGCCGCGCCGACGTAGCCCCAGGGCCGGTCACCGAGGCTCGGGCACCGGGGACGCCCACCCCTCGGGCCCAGACCCGACCGGACCAGAGGGCACGAGCCCCACCAGGCAGCCACCAGGCCGAGCCGACAAACGCCCAAGCGCCCAACCCCAGATAGTGAGGGCCCCAAGCACGCCCGCAGGCAAGGGAACACCTACCAGGGGGGGCCATGTGGCAGGAGCGCGACACTAAGTAGCCTCGGAAGTATCAGAGAGGGGGCAGTCCAAAACCCAGCCTGACACTTAAACATTCATACACAGATATACTCATTCAGACCCACCCTCATCCTCACCCTCAGTCACACAAGACAAACAATAACGACATGTTCCATTCATAATCCCGATGCACACTCTATACCCCCTAGGTCCAAGACATGTACCTGCTCTCTGCATGGGGCAGCCCACATCCAAACCCAGGAGGTAGGCCCATTCATTCTGGGGTGGAGAGTAGCAGATATCCAAGATCCGGCCCATCCCGCGCCCTGCCGACAGGACAGGACACTCGAGTCCCAGCAGCCCCAGGGGGAGCGCACTGCCAGCCCCGCCCACGGCGAATCCGCAGGCCCCGAACCTCCCCACACCCCAGCACAACCCCTGACAGCCCATCCCCAGAATGTCCGCCAGGCAACCAGGGGGGGTAAGAGAAAAATAAATAAATAATATATATATATAAATAAATACATAAATAAATAAAATCGAAATTAACAAATCAAGACCCCGACACACACACCCCCGTCCCCAAATGTACTGTTGGTGAGTGTTGTTCTAAAGTGTGATTAAAAGGGAAAGAGAAGGAGCAAAGGCTGGCATTATACCAGTTTCCCCTCCACTCCAACTCTAACCCAGGCCCTTATTGTCTAAATGCATAATGTTGAGTGAGCACAGGAATGGGGGCGAGAGTGATGTCATCCCGCCACCCATAACCATGTGCTCACTCCTTCCCTATATGTGATTTTTATGAAGATGTTTATGAATGAATGTCTAAAGTGTATATAAAATTGAGTCCCAGGTGCTCTGTACAACAGAGATGTAGAACCATTGCAGCACACCCGAGACTCAAATTCCCTACATGTATTAATTTAAGATGAAGAGGGCGGAGGTGCGTGGTGAGGGATGGGGAGAAAATATCTGCAGGAACAATGCTCCCACAGCGAGTCAGCTCCCCCGCTGACCCTGCGTACCCCCCCCCAGTTCGCCAAGGTCCACCCAAGGAGCGAGGTAGTGGAAACACCTCTCCGACCGCCAGGCCATTGAGCCAAGACCAGAGAGGGACACGGCCCCGAGGGCCGCCAAAGCAGAACCAACAGCCCACACCCACCAGGGCCGCCACGACCCCTGCGAACCGCAGTCAGCCCACAAGGACGACACTACCAAGAGCGCCCGTCCAACCGCCGACAGAGCCAGGAAGCACTGAGAACAGGCCCCAACCAGGGCCCGCTCACCGGCCAAGCATAGTCCAAGACCATCATCAAGGACATCCACTTGGTCCCCACCCCAGAAGAAATACTACACCCACCCTTCATATTAATAGCTTTCAGAACATATAACACATTAGACACCCAGGCTGGGTTTGCCCGCCCCCTCCCATTGGCCACCAGTCACACCCCCAAACACCCAACCCCCCAGCACATGAACCCCCAACCCACCAGCGAGCCGAGGGCCCCCGGCCAGAGCCGGGCACCAGAGCGCCAGCCAGCCCATAACCCGGCGACCCGCCCGCCAGAGCCCAAGACCCCCCGATCCCCACCAGGTCCAAGCCCGGGGGCGACTCGCCCCCAGAGTCCCAAGCCCTCGGCACCCGCCCCGAAACCACCCCAGCACAGCCGGGTCACCGACCGGTGACCCATGACCGCCGCTACCGACCACCCGTGGGCCCGCATGCCGCCCCTAGCAGACATC
>JBBPBX010071893.1:5835-18202 GCA_038048925.1 Garcialebias charrua | reverse complement strand
AGTCAAAATATGTGCCGTGTAAACGGCCCCTTGTAAGGATGGCTCCATCCTGTTGGTCTTGTCTGTTTTCCTTGTGATGTTTTTCTGTTAGTCAGTTCCTGATCTGTTAGTTTTATTAGTTTCTCTTCTAGTTTAGTCTCCATGTTTAATTACTACTACTAATAATAATAATGAATTTGATTGAGAGGCCATGGAGAATGACTTTCGTACAGCTTCGAGGCGATTCTGGTCCACCATCCGACGTCTCAGGGGGGGAAAGCGGTACGCGACCAACACCATTTATGGTGGGGATGGCGTGCTGTTGACCTCAACTCGGGATGTTGTGAGTCGGTGGGCGGAATACTTCGAAGACCTCCTCAATCCTACTGGCACGTCTTCCACTGAGGAAGCGGAGCCTGGGGACTTTGGGTCGGGCTCTCCAATCTCTGGTGCTGAGGTCACCGAGGTGGTTAAAAAGCTCTGCGGTGGCAGGGCTCCGGGGGTGGATGAGATTCGCCCTGAGTTCCTTAGGGCTCTGGATGTTGTGGGGTTGTGTTGGCTTACGCGACTCTGCAATATCGCGTGGACATCGGGGGCAGTTCCCTTGGATTGGCAGACTGGGGTGGTGGTTCCCCTATTCAAAAAGGGGGACCGTAGGGTGTGTTCCAACTATAGGGGGATCACACTCTTAAGCCTCCCTGGTAAGGTCTATTCAGGGGTTCTGGAGAGGAGGGTCCGTCGGATAGTCGAACCTCGGATTCAGGAGGAGCAGTGTGGTTTTCGTCCTGGTCGTGGAACACTGGACCAGCTCTACACCCTCAGCAGGGTCCTGGAGGGTGCGTGGGAGTTTGCCCAACCAGTTTACATGTGCTTTGTGGACTTGGAAAAGGCATTCGACCGCGTCCCTCGGGGGGTTCTGTGGGGGGTACTCCGGGAGTATGGGGTACCAGGCCCATTGATATGGGCTGTTAGGTCCCTGTACGACCGGTGTCAGAGCTTGGTCCGCATTGCCGGCAGTAAGTCAGGCTCGTTTCCAGTGAGAGTTGGACTCCGCCAAGGTTGCCCTTTGTCACCGATTCTGTTCATAACTTTTATGGACAGAATTTCTAGGCGCAGCCAAGGTGTTGAGAGGATCCGTTTTGGTGGCCTTAGAATCGCTTCTCTGTTTTTTGCAGATGATATGGTCCTATTGGCTTCATCAGATCGTGATCTAATGCTGCGTTCCAGTTGTCCTCGGAGGTCATAATTACGAGCTTCCGAGCAGTAAAAATCAACTGGAACGCCCCCTCAGGTCGTAATTACAACTCGTGGACTCGGTCTCGCCACACCGTACCCGAGTTCGCCGAGATCATCGTTTCAAAATGGCTGCTCCTCGCATCAACAGTGAGTGAAAGAGTTACTTTTTACTCTTTTTCGCTGTTCTTTGTGGTTTACTCAGCCGTAACTTCACATTAACGCATTCAGGCACTGTAGTTCTTTACAGTAATGATAATGATATGTTTAAACAGCCGCTGTGCGTCGACAACGGCTCGCTAAACGGCTGTGAGGCGGCATTGTTGTTGTTTAGCACAGTACTCGTTTTAGCTGTTCAGCGTTCATTGTTTATCATTAACTCAGTAACACATTTCGTACTTTACAGTGATTATTATACAATATGTCGCCTAATAATTAGAGGGTGTTTCTAAGCTGTTTGTGTTTTCTAAAGAACGTGATTGTTGTCGTGTTGATGATGTAGCTGCGTCGGAGACCTGCAACCTCGTTGTTCTTTGTTCACCTTTACATGTGTTTTTAGCTAGTAAACTAATGTTTTGCACCATAAACTGTTTTTAAAAGGTCTATCAAGATTTATCTTGGCTTGTCAGGGTGGGAATCCAGTTTAACAGAATCAATTATTTTGTTTAAAAAAAATGCAAAACTTGAAACCCAAACCATCCTGTCAATCCACAGCTGTGTGTGTCTGTGTGTGTGTCTGTGTTGGGGGTGTGTGTGTGTGAGAGAGTGAAAATCGACCTTATTTATACTTATTATTGTGGGTTAGTTTTGTGAGTTACTGTCATCTGTGATTTGTTGTTAACCATGTGTATATTTCTTTGCAGTTTATGTCAACATGAAGATGAACATGTTCCTGGACCCGAGCAGACAAACCCGTTTCCCTGGTCCCTTGTCCCTTGCAGAGCACAGAGGAGAGCAGACTGATAACCCGGCTGATAGATAATTGTGAAACAAGAGATTACTGATTTTTATTTGTTGCACAAATGAATGTTCAGGAACATTTCATTGTTTAATTTGCACAAAACTGTCATTTTCTATTCGGTGCATTGCCAGCTGCTACTGGAACAGTGTCTTTGTGTCCAACATTACTAAATAAGATTTTTGTGAAGTTAGTTATTTTGATTTAGTTTTAGCTGGTAGCTCATTTTACTGAGACCTCAGACCTCAAATTGTACCTGTGCCTTGTTGTCATACGTTATTAAAAACAATTTGAAATAACAAATGCACAAATTCTTGTCTTACTTCACAATAAGTGTGGTTTTTCAGTAGAATAAAGGAAAGCAGGTAATGAAAATAAACTACCGTATTTTCCGGTGTATAGGTCGCACCTTTTTATGGTTTTTTTCAAGGCCTGCGACCTATACTCAGGTGCGACCTATATATATCACTTTCGGTGAAACACATTTTTAAATCCAGCTCATTTCACAATTACGTTCATTTATTAAGGAAAAGTTCAGCTCAGACATATATTTGCTAGAATTTTTATCAAACAAATAATTGTTTTTAAGTGTTAATCTTCTTAAAAGCCTTGCTGTGTGCTCCTGTGGCAGACATTTGCACTAGAGCTAAACATGGGTGCGACCTATACACCAGTGCGACCTTTTTTTTTTCCTCCCCCCAATCTATTGGTGATAATTGGACAATGCGACCTATACACAGGTGCGACCTATACACCAGAAAATACTGTACTTAGATTGAAAGTAAATTCAGTGTAAAAGAGGAACACCTCTGGTATTCAAACACGACAATTTGTCATGATGCACTGCAGTTTTTCATCAATATTTTTGGAAACCGATGTACTTGCAGAGAAACTAGTGCTCTCATGTTCTCATCGGGCAGAGTTTTAAAATTACTACATAGAAATGCTTTATTTAAGCACTGACTTTTAAGCAGGTGTTATTGTTGTGGGAAACTAAGTTTTGCAGCTGGTTTTTGAAGCTGTAAAATGTGTTTACCTATACCAGCTTATGTTTTTGGCGTGGTTTATCCACACAGATATAAATGACAGCGAGAGAGTGGCATGTCAGATAAACACATTTAATCAAAACAGCACTATAACAACACTAGAACATTTTTTGACAAGTTATGACAAGCTAATACAAGTACAGCATCCACACATCACAGTAAAGAGTAATTTAGTCATTTTCATCCTGCCTTGGACAGCCGTTTGGGTGATCCTGACACACTGGTGAAGCCCCAATGCAGAGGTTATGCAGAAGGCAGGCTGCCATGATGACAATCATCACCACAGCATCAATTCGTTAGGCCAGGGGATGAAGGTGTGTCCCATTGTGCAAAATGGCCTTCAGTACTTCCATGATGATCCTGTGCGCTGAGGACTGCGAGACATCAAATTTGTCAGACATCTCCCTGAAGCTGTTCTGGTTGGCCATGTACCACAGGAACATCAGGACCTTCTTTTCTACAGGGACTGGTGCTGCACCTTGACAGTGCTCCTTCCTTATGCCTTTCTCCTGCAGCTGCATCATTACAGATGTGAACTGGGTCTTGTTGACTCTGAAATGACGCACAAACTTGTTGTCATCCATGTTCAGCATCACCTCCCATAGTCTTCATGATTATTCCATGTGTCCGTAGGTTTGTGTGTATCAGCAGCATCCTAAAATACAAAGAAATTAAATTGTTTTGTTACTATGGACCATATGAGTCTGAAATAAAGTTTTGATTGATTGAAGTTTAATAACAATTTTAACAATAAACCGTAAAAACGTCTGCTAATGGTTTGAGGTAGTAAAAAGAAAAGAAAAACAATGTTCAGCTAGGGCTGGACGATATGGCCAAAATTTTTATCACGATATAGTTCTTAATTTCGGTCGATATTGATATAATTCGATATCGATATAAACATTATAAAAGCCTAAAAAAAACTATAAACTATACAAATAAATTAATGTTCTCCTTGTATTTGTATTTAGCCTCCAAAAAGATGGAAATCACCATCAAATAAACATAAACTTCTCAACCCAATAATTCTCAGTCGGGTCATCTGGACACTTTCTTTTTTATAGAAACGTTTCACCCTCCATCCTCCATCCAATTTCTATAAAAAGAAACTGTCCAGATGACCCGACTGAAAATTATTGGATTTGGTACGTGGATTATTGAGCATGAACTTTCTTGCCATAAAATTCTCAACTGTGTCAATATTAATAGTTTTAACTTTAAACATCTTTAAAATTTACAGCATTGAAATTCATAGTTAATTAAATAAAACTTTTGGGTGTTGTTATTTATAAGAAGCTGACATAGAAATCTCATGGAAATTACTTAAGAATAAAAATAACAAAATCAATTGCATTACTGTATAAAGTAAAATAGTTTTTGAATGACAAAGTTTTGAATATATTGAATAATGTAATGATTGTTCCATATTTAATCTGTTGTATTGAAGTTTGGGGAAAAGCATGTAAAACTATTACAAACCCTGTTTTTTTTGTTTTGTTTTTAAAGAGCTATAAGAATTATTAGTAGGAAGTGCTATGGTCACCCAACAAATATTTCATCAGTTTAAATTATTAAAATTTTATGATTTGGTTGAACATAGTATTTTACAAGTCATGTATAAAACTGAAAAAAAATTACCCCCCAAATATTCAATTAAAATTTGTTTAAAGTTATTAAACCCTGAAGGGAATGTAAATGTTTGTAAAACCTCCATTTAGGACTAGTTTGAAGGAGCTGAGTTGTAAATCAGGAAACAGGATTGTGTTGACTTGATATCACCATAAACATTTCTAAAACTATGTTTTAAAATATGATTAAATCAAAGTTGTTGGGAAGGTGTGGTGCAGGTGAAGTGAAGGTTGTTGTTTGTTTGTAGTTATTTTGTATTTTTTAAACAAGGGGCAGATATTAAAACACTATTTTCGTCTTTCTGCACATTTTCATTCAGTGTTTTTTCTTCTTCTGATGAATTTGTTTTATTTTGAATAAAAAAACATGCACTGCTGGGGCTGTTTGTTTACGTTGTAGTTTCAGGGAAACGTTGGCTCAAACTTTATTGTTCTTCATCTTCTGACTCTCATATTATATCGAGTGGAAACTCTTCAGATTAAACAAGTTAGATGTTCCCACCGCTAGTTAGAACGACTTTGTCACGTTTTGCAAAATAAAGAAACCGAGTAAGACTCGCTGCAGATGAGACCTGCAGTTTAACAAAACCGAACTACGTCCACACCGACGAATTAGTCTTTCCTCTCATCAGTGATGTCGTCTCTTTCTCTTCGCTTGTGAAACTTTGTTCAGTCACATTCTGACGGTCATGAGCACTCGTTTGACTCGTTTTGAAGCGAAAACTTAACGCGCTTTGGAGACTAGCTTAGCTTTTAGCCTGCTACCGCTAACGCCTGCTGCTGGACTGAGCGCTGCGTAACAACGACGTCACCACGCACGTTTTGTGTCACAGCTTTTTCTGTCCGGGCGGGTTGTTGAAGCAGCCGCTCCAACCCGAACAGAAACAGAAAAACGTTGTAAAATCCTATCGAAATATCGAAAATATGCTTAAACTTCATATCATCGTTATTGAATAAAAGTATATCGCGATATTTATCGTTATTGAATTATCGTCCAGCACTATGTTCAGCACTTTCTGACTTTATTTATCTAATGATAACGTCTGTACTGCTGCTATAATCCTAAAAGAGATCGAATTAAAACTATAAAGTAGATGTAAGAGCCTCAAGACCATAATTAACAAAAATAAGCTTATTTATAAATAAAAAAAAACTACTGGTTAAAACAACATACCTGGTTAACATTTCAAGAGCCTCAGAATTGCTTTTCAACTTCGCTGCTGGTCTGGAAACCTTTTTATAATCCAACAAAGCAAGAACAACAACAGCTTTGTAGCGGGCGTCCATCTTGTTTTCGTCATCGTGCCGACAAGCTAACTGGAACGCATTCAACTCGGTGATGACGTCATTCCGGGTTCATAATTTCGACCTCCGAGGCAACTGGAACGCAGCATAAAGCTTTCGCCGGAGCGGTTTGCAGCCGAGTGTGATGCGGCCGGGATGAGGATCAGTTCCTCCAAATCCGAGGCCATGGTCTTGAGCCGGAAAAGGGTAGCATGCCCTCTCCGGGTCGGGGAGGAGGTCCTGCCCCAAGTGGAGGAGTTTAAGTATCTCGGGGTCTTGTTCACGAATGAGGGAAAACTGGAGCGTGAGATCGATAGGCGGATAGGTGCAGCATCCGCAGTGAAGCGGGCGCTGTACCGGTCTGTCGTGGTGAAGAGAGAGCTGAGTCGAAAGGCAAAGCTCTCAATTTACCGATCGATCTACGTTCCCACCCTCATCTATGGTCATGAGCTTTGGGTTGTGACCGAAAGAACGAGATCTCGGATACAAGCGGCTGAAATGAGTTTTCTCTGCAGGGTGTCTGGACTCTCCCTTAGAGATAGGGTGAGAAGCTCAGTCATCCGGGAGGGACTCGGAGTAGAGCCGCTGCTTCTCCACATCGAGAGGAGCCAGTTGAGGTGGCTCGGGCATCTGGTTAGGATGCCTCCTGGACGCCTCCCTGGTGAGGTGTTCCGGGCATGTCCCACCGGGAGGAGACCCAGAGGAAGACCCAGGACACGCTGGAGGGACTATGTTTCTCGGCTGGCCTGGGAACGCCTTGGGATTCCCCCAGAGGAGCTGCTCCAAGTGGCT
Source organism: Garcialebias charrua (assembly GCA_038048925.1). Taxonomy (NCBI): domain Eukaryota; kingdom Metazoa; phylum Chordata; class Actinopteri; order Cyprinodontiformes; family Rivulidae; genus Garcialebias; species Garcialebias charrua. The sequence continues at coordinate 11,282 of JBBPBX010071893.1, read as the reverse complement.
GGGGAGAGGGAAGTCTGGGCCTCCCTACTTAGGCTGCTACCCCCGCGACCCGACCCCGATAAGCGGACGAAAATGGATGGATGGATGGATGGAATTTGATTTATAACACACTTTTCATTAATGAAAATCCCAAAGTGCTACAAAGTGCAACAAAATTAAAGGTCAAATAAAACAAGTGATAAAACAAGTAAAACCAATAACAGTATCAACTAAGATCAAAGATAGAATCATGAGGAGGCAGAGCAGGCTCGTGTAAAGGAAATCTATTGGCCGTTTGTGTAATTAAACACGAACGAGGTCAGTTTACTGACTTACCTATAGATTAGATGATAGATTTGAGCAGGTTTTAGACTGTTTCAAATTTACCATCAGTTAAACGGGGTCTCAACTTTTTCAGATTAAATCAACAAATCTAACGATGTGATTAGCCAGAAATGTAATTTCACAAGAGGCTCAATTTATATTGGTCTACCAGAAAATAGACCTTTTATTGAAACTATCACAAGAATTACATTAAACATTTGTATCGATATTAGCTCTGATTTAATAACTACGTTGACAAGAATTCAAATTAAAACAAACAGACAATTAGGAACTTTCTGTTGGCACATTACTTGAAGTTAATAGCTTATGAAAAATAAGAAATAGGAGGAAGATGAAAGCTAAGTTAACTGAAATTAATTATTTGAAACAACCAGAGTGGCACCTTCCCATACGGGTTTCAGCTGGGCTTCTCACACGTTCAGGACACAATCAACGCCTCGTTACCTGTTGACGATATGTCTTGGAGATAAGAGTTGAAGTTTGTGGACATTAACGGACTGTGTTGTCCAGTTCACGTCCAGATGACCTCCGCGCGTGTGAGCTGATTCAGACGAGTAAGAAGAGCCGCTTCTCCCGGCAGGAACAGAGCCAGCTACTGGCTGAACTTTCAAAATAAAACTTCAGAAAACAAATTCTTTCAGAAATGAGTGAAAGGATCACAGTAAGGCTTTACTATGATTCCAGCTGAGACGTGGGTCGTTGACACATGACCGGGCCGTCTCCAGCTTTTCCCAAAGGAGAGAAACCAGTTGGCAGTTAGTTCTCTTCCAAAAACTAAAGGAAAATGCAGGAAGTGCCCATTTATAGGGGAGGTGGGGTCTGACCCACCTCCTAAATGACTACTGGCTGAACTAACAAAATAAAAGATGGAAGTTTAATTCCATAGGCAGAAAGACTCTTGACGGACAACAGGAAAACTGTTTACATAAACGACCAGGTGGACTGTCCTGTTGAGTCTAGCTTGAAGACAAAACAAGAGAAGGAAGAGAACAGCTCTTACCCTGACTTCTGCCTTAGCGACAGAGTCTGCTTGCTCTTGCAGAAATAAAACCAGCAGAAGGTCACAGTCATGCAAGTAACAGATCATCATTATAAATGACAAAAATATACTGTAGATCAATTCTGAATTAACACACATTAAAGAGAAAGTTCAATCTGATTAATTAGTGTCCATTAATTCATAATAATTGTAAAAAATATAAGTGTCCATTTGTCTCCTTGAGGGCCTCAAGAAGGTGTTAACACTGAGAGTTTCAGAGAGGTGTGAACCCTAAAATATCAGAGACGAGGTGTATCACTACACTCGCTTAAAAAGAAAGGTCTTCAACCCGCTCTTAAAGTTAACCAGTGACTGTGGAGCTCTCAGGCAGTCAGTAAGAGAGTTCCACAGGCGGGGGGCAGCCACACTGAAAGCCCGGTCTCCCATGGTCCTTAATTTGGTTCTCAGAATGTGAAGGAGATTACCGTTCTGTGACCGCAGAGACCGGGTGGATGAATATGGAACAAGAATGTCCTTTAGATAATATGGTGAATCTGGTCCTTTAGATAATCTGGTGAATGTCCTTTAGATAATCTGGTGAATTTCCATGTAATTACTCTTAGTTTAACCTCCAGTTTAGTCTCCATGTTTAATAATAATAATAATAATGATTTCCATTTACAGTATAATGCACTTTTCATTAATAAAAATCTCAAAGTGCTACAAAGTGTAACAAAGCAAAGATTAAAATAAAACAAGTGATAAAATCAAATAAAATCAATAATAATATCGACTAAGATCAAAGATAAAATCATGTGGATGCAGATTAGGCTTGCTTAAAAAATAAATAAAATAAAACAAGTGATAAAATCAAGTAAAATCAATAATGATATCAGCTAAGATCAAAGATAAAATCATGTGGAGGCAGAATAGGCTTGCTTAAAAAGAAAGGTCTTTATGCTGCTTTTAAAGTCAACCAGTGACTGTGGAGCTCTCAGGTCATCAGGGAGGGAGTTCCACAGGCGGGGGGCAGCCACACAGAATGCTCGGTCTCCCATGGTCCTCAATTTGGTCCGAGGAATATGAAGGAAATTACTGTTCTGTGATCGTAGAGACCGGGTGGATGAATATGGTGCAAGAATGATTTATGTACTCTTAGTTTAACCTCGAGTTCTGTCATCCTAGTTTACTTTCCATGTTTCAGGTTTAGTTTCCCAGTCCTGCTCTGTGTCTCTAGTTAATTGTTCCCAGGTGTTTGTGATTGCGTCCTGTCTTGTCTGTGTATATATGCTCTGCTTGTCAGCAGTGATGAGAATAACGGAGTTACAAATAAACGGCGTTACAAGCGGAGTTATTTTTTTCATTAACGGGTAATCTAAGTAGTTACTATGTCTATCGTTACAACGCCGTTACCGTTACATTCACTAAATGGGGGTACGTTATTTTGTCTTCCGCGCGCTGGCTCTCGTAAACTGTTTACTTTTTCCCCCTTGGTGAGGGAGGGTGGAGGGAGCAGAGGGGAGGGAGGGTAGGAGGGAGCAGAGGGGAGGGAGGGGTGAAACAATAAGGATGATGCTGATTGGCTAAGGTAGAGTGTCAGGTAGAGGTCAGCCAATCAGAGGATCTGTTGTTCAGTTCATTCTAAACCACAGCCGCAGCTGAAAAGTTAGCAGAAGTCCTACAGCAGTGGCGAGTCTGGAGGGAAAGCTGGCGTTTTCAAAGTGGAAATACAGAAACTACTTTACTCTCCTTGAGGTAAAAGGCAAGAACGTGCATGTGAAGTGTACATTATGTCCGGAGCGAAGTGTTTGTCTACGTCCGTCGTAATCTGATCTGATGAAGCATCTGCTCAGGTAATTCAGATTTTCAGTACTGTTTTAAAAGTACTTCATATTGTTAAAATGGTTCTTTTGTTTTTAAGAAAATACTTGAAGAACCAGTTGTGTGAGGGTTTGATTTTATTTTACACTACAAAGCACTTATTTTAACTGTTTACTTTTATTTCTAAGAAAACACTTGAACAGTACAGTGTGTACATAGAGCTGAAAACACAATTGTTATATTATTTTGTTAACCTGTATTTTGTAATGAAGAAAAAACTTGAAGTATAGTATGTCAACCAGTCATGTTCTGTTGAGGTGCTGTAAGCATTTCTACTTTAAATTCGTAGATACTGTATATCTAAACTTAAACCAACCAAACAAACAATAGTTACTTTCCCTGGTAACTAATTACTTTTATAGGTGAGTAATTCAGTTACTAACTCAGTTACTTTTTGGGAGAAGTAACTAGTAACTATAATTAATTACTTTTTTAAAGTAACGTTCCCAACACTGCTTGTCAGTCTGTCCTTTGTTGGCGCATTGTCTGGTATATCCCGTATGTCTCTCGCTACAGCCCATGTATGTGTTTTTGCTGCCACGACAGCTTTTTCGTTTATTGTTATTAAAGTATTAATTTTTATAACTTCTTGCCCCCTGCGTTTCCGTCTGCACCACTGGGTTTAAACACGCTCTCTGAGTGAATCCTGACAGTATGAGCCGACCTTCCAAAAAGCCCAGCAGACGTAACGATTCTCCTACCTGTTCACTCGAGTCCACGCAGAGGGACAGACCGTTTTCCGTTGTGGTGGATTTCAGCTCCACGAGGACCGCCTGACGTCCTGCTCCAGTTCGGCTCTTCCTCCAGGTCCACTCGTCGTTTCCGGATGGACCTCGGGTGAGGATGACGACGAACTGTGTTTTCCTCTTGTTCCCCAGTCTCCACGCCGCCGTAAAAGCGGTAAAAAGAAGACCCGGAAGCGTTCACCTGCACCTCCGTCTTGGTCAGCTGATCAGACTCGGTCCGGCGGATCCGAGTATTTTGGGTACGACTCCAGCGCTCCAGTGGGAGCGAGTTCCATTGCCTCACCTAAGTTTCCGGTGAGGGTGGAAACAAACACCCCACTGTCGCTCGCAGCTGTTCCGGCTCGGTCCGGTGAACCCAGTCACAGCGTCTCCACGGGGGCGGGTCTTCTCACCGCTCACTCTACTCCCCGTTCATCCAGAGATCAGATGAAGGGGGGCCAGTCCACAGGTCAGTCAACAGAACAATGTCACATTACACCAGCAGAGGTCATCTCAGGAAGTTCTTCTGGGGTGATAAACATTTCTGACATCCATCACATAAACTCTACTCTACAAAGACTGTTTTCCTCAGCTGACGTTAACCCGGCCAGTTCAAATTTATTACTCTCACTGGCTGAAAAACTGTTGACGTCTACACCTGGTCTCTTATCCATCCTTGAATATTATCAACTCCTGAATAAAATTAAGTCTATTAATGAATCAACGCTTAGATCAGTTCCTGGCCCGCTTGAACTGTTCCTTCCTGTAAGGGTCTCTTCCTCAGCTCCCTCACCACCTCCCGGCTCTCCAGCGCTTACTGTATCCTTCTCAGAGGGGGTCCTAGAAGACGCTCCTCACTTCTCCTGCGCTGTGGAGGGTCCTGAACCAAAAGAGGTGTTCCGGTCTGGTCCTGGACCGCGCCGTCGCCGTCATGGCAGGGATTGATGGCAGAGAGGACCTATAGACTCTTCAGCTCCTGTTCCTGCACCCGGTTTCTATGGATGGGGCCGATCCAATCCAGTATGGGTATCGGTATCCGATACCAGCATAATTTAAGTATCGGATATCGGAACCAACCTGCCGATATTTCCGATACTTTCTAGATGTCAGAGAGCACTATATTGCACATTACTCTGTGACTTCTGTCTTAACATTGTGTGAGGTAGACCCAGAGAAGACACTCTGAGCCTCACTACAGTAATTCACAAACTAATGGCATACAAGGCAGGTCTCTACCACAGACGTCCTTCAGACTCATGGTGCACACTAGTCTAAAATACTGCTAAGCATTATGGGAAATCATCACAGTCTACTCCCCATTTTTTAGTTTTATTTTTGATTGTGGCACTATGAGTTGTAATTCTTGTTGAATTTGATCAACGGATACAGATTTAATCTATAATTGAACACTAATATACCGCTAAGCATTCTGGGAAATCCCGTTTTTTAGTTTCGTTTTTGACTGTGGCACTGAGTTGTAATTCTTGTTGGTTTTGATCAACAGATACAGATTTAAACTATGCATTGAATTTATAAAT
>JBBPBX010071892.1:0-14067 GCA_038048925.1 Garcialebias charrua | reverse complement strand
CACACACACACACACACACACACACACACGCACGCACGCACGCACACACACACACACACACACACACACACACACTGCACCATGACAGCTCTGCTCAAGCAGAACACAGTTTCACGCAGGCACATACCTGTACTTTACATTTGTAAAGGCCCATCACAAACTGAAAACCAACAGCTCATTTATTCTGAACTTTGAGGATGATGATGTTGCTTAGTACCCAAGGCTAGAGAAACTTTATTTTTGATGCAACTCAAACATTAGAACTATCTATTAACCACATTATTTAAAAACGTCTTTAAAACTTTACCCATAATCTGACACAACAAAAGGTTTTGTTTCTTACAATGCACAAGTCTTCTCTACATTGAGAGACTATCCCTGTGAAAGCACTGGCTAGCAGTATCAAATACACAGTTAACACTGCACGTCTAACCCCTCAGACATTGGATCCAATGGATAAACCACTAAATCACACCACAATAGCCGCGGACTTGACTCATTCACACAGGCCACATAAAAAGGAAGGAGAGAAAGAAGGAAGTCTAACTTCCATGGCTCAGGCCAGACAGACAAAAGCTCAAGAAAACCACAGCCTCAGGACTAAATCATATGACACTGGTACACAGGAAATCGCCTAAATTGTCCTTTGTCTGGGACAACATCAAAATCCCTTTGCCTCCATGCAGCCAGTGAAGACAAGAGGAGGGACAGGGTTGAGAGAAGATGATTGGGAGAGGGGGTATATGGGAGGTGACAAAAGATGAAAGACTATTTCAGTTCCTTTAGGCCATAATGGGTTAACACACATGAAACTTCTTAGCTGATGTCCTAATAGCTGTGAAGCTGCACCTGTTGATATTTCCAGCCTTGCTTTAATGGTAAGTGTCCCTGCTGTTATGTTATATCCTATTTTGCTCAATACTTGTTGCATACTCACAAGAACTTGGAAAAGTTTTTATTTCAGAACAAAGTTTGTTCACCATTTCATACGTCATGAGAAACTCAAGCACGTAATTCCTGAGAGGCCCACATTCATTCTACCTTTAGGCAGGTTAATCCCATTGAGCCTTGAGGACTCATTTACAAGACAGACCTGTTTTCAACAAAGAATGACGGCAAAAGTGGACAACAGTAACAACAATAGACAATCGTAAAAAAGGCATACAGATTTTTTTAACCAGTTAAAATAAGATGTCAAAAAAGTAGCAAAAACAGCTAGATTGTAAGGCAAATGTAAATGTAGAAAACTAAAAACAGGAATGTGTCTGCATTGGTTCTTGCCAGGATTCCAACAGATTCTTAAAGCCATTTAGAGAGGTCAAGGTCGAGAGCTTCAGATCTTTTTGTAAGATATTCCAGGAAGCAGGAGCGGAGTAGGAGATGGCCCTTTTGCCAAGTTCAGTCCTCACTGAGGGAACACTGCAGGTAATCATGTTGTGAGAGCGCACGCTGTAGCTGCACTCACACAGAGACATGTAGGAGGAGATGTATGAAGGCAGCAGACCAAGAAGTGATTTAAAGATGAAAATGTACCCGTGGAAGAGTCTGCGTGAGGTTGATGTCCAGCTAAACAGTGAATACTGTACAGGGTACAGTGGTGGGTGTAATAATCACAGCCAGTTATGAATCTTAGTGCACCATGATAGACAGCATCCACATACTTGGAACATCAGCATTTTCTCTTTACTACATTAACTGTCTTAATAGAATTTTGACCAATCTCACAGTCACAGTAATTGTTAGACACCATAAGAGAAGATAATGTGTCGAAAACAGACCTCAAGGACTCAGGATCTGAAATAGAGTACATTATTTGTCATTCCATTTGTACAACACTAAAATTAAAAGTTGCCGTGGTGACAAAAGGTGCATCATAAAAATAAAATAAAACAGTAACACACAGGTCCCACAATACACAATCTTGCACATCAAATAATAGGGTTAGAATATACACTCACTGTTTACATACTACTGTTTACATTCACTGTTTACATTTATTAATACTGTTTACATTTATTACTACTGTTTACATTTATTACTACTGTTTACATTTACACTACTTTTATATCTACACTACTGCTGATACATATACAGTATTCTCTGACCAGCCTTATTTAAGGATGCCCAATGTGCCTTACTGCATATGCCACTTTTGCCTCTATACCAACATCAACTACCTCATACATATACTGTGTACATTAACTCATATGCTGCTTTGCCACTCTTTGCAAATGTCAATGCTAGAACCTTCAGTTTATTTTATAGATATACTTTTTATACTTTTTTTATACTACTATGCAAAAACTCAGGACAGTATTACACTTTTATTATTTCATTTTATGCTTATGTTCATTAAATGTTTAGTGTTTTAGTGTTGGTGTAAATTTTCATACTTTTATACTACTATGCAAAAACTCAGGACAGTGTTACACTTTTACTATTTTATGCTTATGTTTATTAAATGTTTCAGTGTTTTAGTGTTTAAATGGTTACTGTTGCACCGAGGGACTGAGAGAAACGCAATTTCAATCCTGTGTATGTCCTGTACATATTGCAGTTCTCACAATAAAGTTGACTTTGACTTTGGTTAGAGTGTATATCCTTCTTTTTCTTTCAGCTGTTTCCTTCCTCAAGAGTTGCCACAGTGAGCAAACTCACAAGACAATTTGGGGCAGGAGGAGTTTTACACCAGATGCCTTTCCTGACACAACCACAGTCCACCAAGCTACTACAGACCTCTGAGTAGAACAGAGAGCTGCCATCTAGGACGCCTTTCCCTGGTCAGCAGGGGGATTTGAACCAGTGATCTTTTGATCACAGATTCATTTCCCTAATCTCTGCAACACCACTCCCCCCATGTTTACCTGTATTTGCATGTATTTATGTATGTATGTACAATATCCTTTGTTTATCTTGGGTGTTCTGTAACTTGCCCCCCTGCAATAAGTGAAAAACCATGAAGTTCAAGCTCAGTTCAAGTTCAGTCAATTTTGTCATGACATGTGCCAGGCAATCACACTCATCACCTGTTACTCCCATTCTTCCTCCTTAAATAAACAATTTAAATAATGTAAAATTTTAAATGTGGAGGAAGGGAGGATTGATGCATCTGGACAGCAAAGAGTCAAGCCCCCAGTATACTGCCGTGTACATCCTTACGTGGTGTATGCACGTACCTATGCGGAGGTACGAGCATACCCCCGCAGGGCATGTACGCGCAAAGCTAAATTTTTACGACCACATACACATATGCAGTGTCGCAGAATAAACTGCCTGGCGACAGACTGTTTTGTATGCAACAACAATGTGTTACATTCCCCTTCTTCATCCCTGATCTGGCCTTTTTTTGTTGTTTTTTGCCAAAAGACAAGCGGTCTCTTCCTCTTCCGTTGATGCTAGGGGTGCAAATCTCTCAGTGTCTGGAGAATCTATTCGATTCCGGTTTTTGGTGTCACGATTCAAAATCGATTTTTCGATTCAGAAACGATTTTTGATTCAGAAACGATTTTTCTATTAGAATTGTCATAAATTTAGTTTCAGTTTTGTAACTGACAAGCTGAAAAGAATAAACAACAATGTAAACAAATGGGAAATTTATTTAAAACAATAATTTTAGGTTCCTTATTGTATCAAATTTTTGTATCGTTTGATATTTATACCAAAAATAGGAACAAATACTGCAGGAATGCATTAAATCCTGTAACTTAAATAACCAGTATTAGGTTAGCTTAGTTGCCTGGATTTCTCTAAAACAATAAAATTAAAATTAAAATCTATATACTGTATAGTGCCAAATCACAACAGAATTCTGTTCAATTTGTAACATTATTTATAGAAGGAAGCAGCAGACTGCGTTAAGTCTTCATTTTGTTGTAGTCTCCCATCCTGAGCAAACAAAGACAACAGTGGAAAAGAAAAACTCCCTCATAACAGGATGAAAACTCCAGTAGAGCCAGGCTCAGGACAAGTGGCCACCTACTTTGATTGGCTGGGTTTGAGAGGACAGGAGAGAATGGAGACGAGCAGGTGAGTAAGTAGGAGGAAAGGAAAAAAATGCATGCAATGAATGTATAGTTTTGTACAAGTTTTCTTTTTTTTTTCTTTTTTTTTTTACTGTGGGGGTAGTAGCCATTGAATAACTGTAAATTAAATGGAAGAAAAGCAGCCAGTGTCATGATGCTTTTGACATGAACCGGGTTTTGGATTCAGTAAATGTACCAAAATGCAGAAATGGTTAAAAAGATTTATTAAAGCAGGAACTCTGGTGGAGGTCTGGGTCCATGAGCCACTCGGAAGCAGAATCCATGTGACAGGTAGATCCGATGGCATCACCAGCGGTGATTGAGCTGCAGCAGAGCGAGAGAACTGTGCAGCTTGAGATGGTGGGGCAAGTCTAGAATCAAGGTCCAGTAGAACGGTCCAATGTCATACACAAGTGGTCAGAGATCCTTATCCAAATCCAGAGTATGAGGCAATTGGCGTAGTCGAGGTGAGGAAGAGCAGAGTTGTTACCGTGGTCAGAGAGAGAGATCCAAATCAGACGGGGGAAAAGCAAGGCAAGGAAAACCAAGAAGCTGACAAGAGGTGAGAACCAAGAAGTCCAACAAGGCTGTGGCATGAACGTTGGACATGTACTACTTGATAAGGTTCAATAATCTGGCACTGGTTGGTTGTGGATGTGGCGCTTATAAAGGCAGGTGAACAGGTGAAGCTGATGAGTGCTGTGGAAGGAAGGCGTGGCAAGGCTTGAGGTGAAGGATGGGTGACAGGCAAACAGAACATGGAAACAGAAAACCATGACAGGAAGAGTCAGAAACATGACAGCTTTAATACTGTTGTATCCCACTAATAGATAACAACAAATTGTTACAACAACTGTGCTCAATGAAACAAGCAAAAAAAAAAATCTTATTATTACTGGTTATTGGAGAAAACATCCATCTAACTAAAATCAAAAAGGCGTTCAATACAAGATCAACTGGACTTTATTTGTTGCAAAAAACATTGTCATTCCTTATGTTGCTGGAGTCTCAGAGAGTCTCAGAGAATTTCAGAAGAATTTTCAACAAAAACAACATCCCAGTACACTTCAAACCCAGCAGGACTCTCAGACAGAGGCTGGTCCACCCTAAGGACAGAACCCCCACACACAAACAGAGTGGTGTGGTGTACGCAGTCCAGTGCAGCGAGGACTGCCCAGACCGCTACATTGGAGAAACTAAGCAACCCATCCACAAAAGAATGTCCCAACACAGGAGAGCAACCTCCTCTGGACAAAACTCAGCTGTTCACCTCCACCTCACGGACAAGGGTCACTCTTTTGATGACCAAAATGTGCAAATTTTGGACAGAGAGCACAGATGGTTTGAGAGGGGTGTGAAGGAAGCTGTTTATGTTAAGAGAGAAAAACCTTCTCTTAACAGAGGAGGAGGTCTGAGATTTCATTCATTCATTCAACCTTTATTTAGTCAGGTAAATCTTTTGAACTTCAACTTTCCAAGACTTATAACTCAGTTTTGGGGTTGATTCCCAGACGTTTTACACCGGATGGGAGCAGAGGTGTCTTGTCTGTGAATTAGACTACAAAGTTGTTTGAGAAACCTCTGTTGTTGGTTTGTGAGGTGTTTTTTGTCAATCTACATACAATTGTGTGTCTTCTGCCAGAGACCTCAAGGGAACCCCCTACTGTTAAGGTGTGATCTGTCAATTTACATGTATGTGTTACCTCAGCTTGCAATTTACATATGATGGTGCGTGATTTTAGACTGTTATAACTCCACAAGCTCACATTTTTGGTTTCAGTGAATTGAAAAAGCCCCCTGGATAGGGGTCGAAACGTCTTTTGCAACAAATAAAGTCCAGTTGATCTTGTATTGAACGCCTTTTTGATTTTATCATGTCTTGGACGACTGAGAATCTTCACCAGCATATCCATCTAACTAAAACTCCAGGCCCAGATGGGCTGCCAACAGAATTTTATAAGAAATTTAAAGCTAAACTGCTAATTCCGCTTTTTGATATGTACTTAGACTCATTTGAAAAGGGAATTCTTCCTATCTCACTAAGAGGAGCTTTGATAACTTTGCTGCCCAAGCCTGGTAAACCCTGCAACAAATGTGAAAACCTAAGACCAATAAGCCTTCTCAATGTGGACTTAAAGATTCTTTGTAAACTGTTGGCTCGAAGACTAGAGAGAATACTGCCTAATATAATTCCCTATGACCAGAATGGGTTTATTGGAAATAGACAGGAATTCCACAATGTGAGACGAGTTCTGGATATTCTTTATCACTCCGAAGATGAAACAGACACTGCCTTACTATCCCTGGATGCCGAAAAGGTTTGATAGAGTTGAATGGCCTTATTTATTTGAGATATTAAAAAGATTTGGTTGTGGAGACAATTTCTGTCGGTGGGTTAAACTTCTATACAATGAACCTTATGCTGAAATAGTAACAAATGGAAATGTATCTAAACCATTTAAAATCAAGCGAGGATGCAGACAGAGGTGCCCCCTTTCCCCTTTATTGTTTATTCTAGCAATTGAACCATTTGCCATTGCGGTGCGATCTCATAAAAACATAACTGGCATAACAATTGGCCAAATGGAACACAGAATTGCCTTGTTTGCTGATGACATCATTCTCTTTTTGGAAAAACTTGAAAATTCCATTCCAGCCTTGTTAGATTTAATAAATACGTTTGGTAGTATATCAGGATATAAAGTAAATAAAGACAACTCTTCATTAATGCTACTTAATTCAGAAGAAAGTAATAATGCCAGGAATCCTTTCCAATTTAAAAAGGTAGACTGTTTTACATATCTGGGGATTAGGATAGTACCTTATATAAGTCACATTGTCGAGGTTAATTATAAACCAATGGTAGAATCAATAACTGCATCAATAGATTCATTCAACCTTTATTTAGTCAGGTAAATCTCATTCAGATAGATGGAACCACTTTCCCCTGTCAATTATAGCAAGAATTAATGTTCTTAAAACAAATGTAATGCCCAAACTTCTGTATTTGTTTCAGAATATCCCATTGCCGCCTCCTTCCAATTTATTCTTATCTCTAAATAATATTTTTACACTGTTTTATGGAATAATAGACGACCGAGACTACGCTTATCACTCCTGTACTTACCGTATGATAGAGGAAGACTCAAGTGCCCCAATCCACTTTGGTAATATTGGGCAGCTCAGTTGAGAACTATGATGTACTATTTTACAGATGATTCCTCTCTACCTTGGATGGATATTGAGGGGTCTTCTGTTCTTCTCCCTTAATTACCTCAGTACATATATTCAGCAAAAGTTAAAAATTTGAAAGAAAAAAAAAAGACAAGAAATCCTATAGTTAGAAATATGATTTCAGTTTGGTACCAGGTTAAGAAGTATTTAGGTGATTCATCCCCCTTGTCACGCTTCAGTCCAATATGGGGTAACCAACTGTTCCCTCCAGGCAGGGCAAACCCGGGTTTTAGGAAATGGGCTGAAAAGGGATTAAAGACAATAGGAAACCTTGGGGAGTCAGATGATGGGGTCCTGATGTCCTTTGAAGAGCTAACTGCCAGATATGATATTCCAAATAAACATTATTTTAAATACCTACAGGTAAGAAATGTTATTAGATCATCTCAAAATCAGTGCGAGTTTGTTCCCCCACTGTCCACCTTGGAAACTAAAATGACAAAAGACCACTCCAAAAAAGGAATTATCTCCCAATTATATAGCATGTTAACAGACGGGTCCTCTGAATCATCTTTAAGGAAACTTAATGCATGGAGGGAAGACCTACAGGAGAATTTGCCAACTGAGGTCTGGGAAGAGGTGTCTGCTAAAGCACAAACACAAATTACCAACACACGCCTGAGAGTATTCCAATATAAGTGGTTGATGAGGACGTATGTGACACCAGAACAGCTTAATAAATACAATGGTGCCATTCCAGACTTAGGTACCAGATGTGGGGAGGAAAGGGGAAGTTTTTTCCATTGAATTTGGAAATGCAATAAAGTTCAACAATTTTGGAGGGAAATTAAACAAGCTCTAAAGATTATACTGGGTATAAAGGTAGAACTTGACCCTAAACTGTTCATTCTAGGCTTTTATCCTAATAGACATCATATGTACTCTTCTTCCGGCACTCGGCAAGGCAGGTCGCATATCTTTCTGCTCTTCCCTCCCTAAGTTTTTCCTACTCCCTGCTTGCTTTTCGTCTCGTCTGCGACCCTTCAGCGCTCACTCGAACCAATATGGAATTAATAAATTGGGCTGTTTCTTCAATGGATAAGATTTTTTCCACGAAGCGGACCGTGCCAGGAGAAGCTGTCTGTCCCTCCGACACACACGCGGCTGGATACGTGCTGGACTCGTGGGGTCAGTGGCAGCCCATGTGTCTGACCGTCTTAAGTGTCGAGGACGTGGAGGATTTGTGGATTATTGGATTATTGGTAGCAACTGCTCTGTTTTTTGGCGTAAGCGGAGTTGTTTGTTACTGGAAACTGAGGGAGGCTTCGGCAGCTATCAGCGCGCTGTCGGCACTGCCTGATCAGCAAAATTCTCTGAACCGGGCCGTGAGCTCCTCATCCCAGCTGTTGTATGAGCTCAATCGCTCGCTTGGAGCGGTGGTGGATCACCGCGGACCTGCTGTGCGTTTTGGGACTTGTTTACAGCCACCCCGGATCAATCAAGGGACAGATGGGAGCTCATAGAGCGGAGAGGAGCGGAACCACATATTTGGATTTTTTTCGGCCATGAAACAGCACCACAGACTTGATGGCGGCAGTGGAAAAGAACACTGTGGTCTATTGGATAACAAACAAGAATATTATCTGGCTTCTGTACATGTCCTTGAAAAGTAGGCTGTCGGAAGCCATTCTCCTGGGAGCGAGGAGCTGAAGAAACCTGCTGCCCCCCCCCCTCCCCCCCCCAGAGATTTCTGTGAAGCCTCAGATAACACCCAGCTGCACATCTGCTGAACTCTGTGTTTGTCTGAAATTACTCACAGACTTATCTCCTTGCCTGCCGTCTCTCCATTTGTTATTGTAACTAAATGTGCTTTTTGATATGGTTTTTACTGGATCACGCGGTGTCTTGAAGACAAAATGTGATTCATCTTTTTTTAATATCAATGCTGTAAAACCCCGTGTCTTTGCCTGTTTTCCTGCTTTTGACCTTCATCTGGGGACAGATGAGCGGCCGCGCTATAAGTATATCATGTGTTGATAAACATATCATGTGTTGATAAACATGTCATGTGCTTTGTTGAGCTGCAGCTTTTTTGCACTCATTCTCTCTCCTGGATGACTGTAACTACATATTTACGTTGTATTGGTGAAAATTGATGCAATGTCAATAAACCTTCTTATGTCTTATGTACAGGAAAATAATTAACACAATGGAGCTGTGTTTACTGCTTGCAAAGAGAGTCATAGCACTGACATGGAATAGTACCAGTAGGCCACAGTTCAATGTCCACAACCTTACCAATGGAAAAAATTACTTACATTATATAGGGGAAACAATCACTGTTTCAAAATATCTGGGGTACCTTTATGAAATATATAGGGAGTGTGGATTCGAAGGTTGGGGAAGGAGAGGCGTAGTCGTTGGTGATCCTCTGCAGCGACATATCCTATTCTAAAGCCATCATAAAATTATAAAAGTAACTTCTCATCTTTGTATACTGGATTACCTTATTTGTGCGAACTGCACATTTGAATTTATATTTATAATTTTGAAATCACGCACAATAGTTAAATTAATTTGGGCTGACCCTTGTAAAATGGGGAAACCTTTGTTGTTCTAAGTGTTGTTGGGGATTTCCTTTGTTTTTGGGTTTGGGGGGGTATATGCATGTGTACATAGTTTGTATTCTTTTGGTTTGCTATACAACTTATGTTTTTCACTAAGTGTTGCTCCAATGTATCTCACAAATACCTGACTTGTGAAGGAAGTTAAGGTCAATGCTGGACAATAATTTATCTATTCTTTGACATTTCCTTTGATGTAAGAGCACGCTTATCTTTGTATATTACTAGAAGTGTGTTTTTATTTCTTTTTCTTTTACTTTTGAAAACTCAATAAAAATAATGTTGGGAAAAAAAACATCCATCCAAACAAACATCTGCTGCCCTCATACATCTCCTCCTACATGTCTTTGCGTGAGTGCAGCTACAGCGTGCGCTCTCAGGACATGATTACCTGCAGTGTTCCGTCAGTGAGGACTGAACTTGGAAAAAGGGCCTTCTCCTACTCTGCTCCTGCTTCCTGGAATATCTTACAAAAAGATCTGAAGCTCTCGGCCCTGACCTCTCTAAATGATTTTCAGAATCTGTTGGAATCCTGGCAAAAACCAATGCTGATTTGTTCCTGTTTTTGATTTTGTACATCTACCTTATAATGTTCGCTAGTTTTTGCTACTTTTCTTTTGTTTATTGTTCAATGTATTTGTATCATTGCTGTTCATCATTCTTTAGTTTGTAGCAGGTTGCTTTCGTAAATGAGCCCTCGAGGCTCAATGAGATTTACCTGACTAAATAAAGGTTTAATGAATGAATGAATGAATCCATTACCTTCACCAACCTCTTCTTTTTTAGGTTGCGGGGGTCATTGGTGTCCATGTCCAGCAGTCACTGTGTGAGAGGTGGGAGACAACCTGGACAGGTCTGAAGTCCATCGCAAGGACACATAGAGACAAATGAGACCAACAACCATTCACGCTCACCTAACATGCATGTTTTTGATCTGTGGGAGGAAAATAGAGCACCCGTAGCAAACCCACGAGTAAATACGTCCCATAAATACAAGGTTTAATAAAAATATTGTATGTATTAACATCTCATTGGAGCTGAATCACATAGCGCTTTGAGATTTTTGTTAATGAAAAGTGCGTTATGAATTAAATTCATTATTATTATTATTATTATTAATTAATATATTGATTTTGTAGCAGGTATGAGTGATGCAAGAAGAAAGAGACACTTTCTCCTCATGTGACCATCTTAAACTGGGTTGATGCCAAAAGTTAATCAGCGTAGATAACATCTTAGGTAGGTGTGGTGGTAACAGTGGGCAGCATGCCAGAGGAGACTGTGGGTTGTGTAGCTGAATAGATGAGAACTAGTGCTGCCTCAGGCTGTGTCTGGCACCACTCTGACTGTACTCACCTGTTCAAATACAGCCATTAAATAAAAGGTGGTGGTGTGAAGATGAAAGTTTCAGATCACTACTTGTTACATTTATTATCTTTCAAATTCTTGCCTACATGAATATGTAGAGATTCCAGTTTTGTTTGTATTCCCATCAAACTTTTTGCAACTCCTGAGCAGCAGAGAGGAGGTTTCTTCTCCTCAGCTGTGGCTCATTCCTGTAATGAGCAACCTTGTTGCTTCATGTGATAGCAAAAGCTATTACATGATGACGCCAAGACATTCTGTCTACTTCATGGTATTTAGTAGCCTGGTTAAAACCAGACCCTTGTCCTTCACTTCGCTTCGTACTAGGGTCTGGGACTTCCATAGACAAGGATTTCTCCGGTAGATTTTTGACCGGACCAATCAGAGAACAGAAGGCGGAGTTTTGAACGACGTCGACTGATGTCGTCAGTTTGCCCTGCTTAAAATGGCTGCCGGCACGAAGGAATTTTCAAGAAAACAAGGTAAAAAACTATTATTTCTTTGCTGAGAAAAAATATATTTCTTAGCTGACGTTATATCAGAAGGGTTCCTGAGTCTTAACAGGAATGTGTTACCATTGCAATTTACTAAATCAATTCAGTTCCTAAATCAATTCACGAAATGGTCAAATCTGCTGGATTTAAATTGTTTCGGTTTGACATTTTCCAAACAGCCTTGGGTGCGCTACGAAAATAAATTATAAAAAATCGAATTTTATCTCAAATGTTTCATCCAGGCCAACAGTCAGTAAATTAGAGCCATACAATTACATACTGATAGCAGAAAGAATATCCACCGTGTGGTTTCTGAGCTATTTATCTGAATAGTTAGCCTGGACCTCGCCAGGCTAACTGGACTGGACAGGCTAACTGTAACTACCGCTAACCAGCGGAGCTGCAACATACGTCACGGCCAAACGTTAACGATTGGGTAACCTCAGCAGAGGCCACGCCTCGAGCAAGAATCAGTTCTCTATGGAGAAAGTCCAGACCCTAGTACGAAGCAAAGTGAAGGACAAGGGTCTGGTTTTAACCAGGCTAGGTATTTAGTGAGTGGCCAGAGTTCCTAGTGCAAATTAAGATATTGTGAAATAAAAAAAATTTGTGCTCCTCTCTAGCCTGGTTAAAACCAGACCCTTGTCCTTCACTTCGCTTCGGACTAGGGTCTGGGACTTCTCCATTGAGAAACGATTCTTGCTGGAGGCGTGTCCTCTGCCTGAGGAACAAAACCATTGGATCTTAGAAAAATTTTGAACAGGGAAAGCATTCTGCTCCCTCCCCCTCAGAGCTCTGCCGAACTTTACATCTGCTCCTCCTCCTGCTGCTATTTCTCTGCTGCCTGCATATTCTGTGTTTGTATGTTATAAAACGTTTGAAAAAAATTAAATAAAACCATGTAGCGCTGGTCCAGCACACCAGAAGACCAGAAAATATGCAGGGACTCGGGCAGCAACGTAAAACCCGAGTTTAATTCTCTCGTGACAACCTGAGGCATTTCCTTATTCTTTGCACTCAGCGGAGAGAGAGGAGGAGGAGGAGGGAGGAGGGAGCGAACACTTGACTTTTGGCAAAAAAACAAAATAAAACTCCAGATAAGGGATTAAGAAGGGGAAATTAATACATTTGTGTCACATATAAAACAGTCCTGCATCGCTTTGCATCGCTTTGAATGAGAACATGCGGCTGCTCGCTGGCTGCGCTGGGACAGGTGGGGGCGTGGGTTAGGGGCCAAAAACTCCGCCCCTTCTGTTCTCTGATTGGTCCGGTCAAAAATCTACCGGAGAAATCGTTGTCTATGGGAGAAGTCCCAGACTGAGCAGTGAAGGGAAATGAGAATTGAGCGGAGCTGTGCAGGAAGGCGAGGGCCAGGCTAGCTCCTCTCAGATGAAAATCTGTTTCCAGTGCTCTTCAAGTTTGAGATGTACCTTCATCCTCCAGCCTGAGTTTATCTTGGACCATCACCCTAAAACCAGTTCTCTTTATACGAACATGAAAAATTTCTCACTTACCTCTTCATCCTGGTCCAACCTGCCACATTCATATGCCAACTTGTGAACCTCACCTACCATACTCCCATTCCTGGAACATGGAAATTTATCCTCCTCCAAGCCTGAACACCTACCAGACTAAAGCCATATTCACACAGGATTAGTTTTACATAATGACCACATACTATTTGTAATAATTATGGAGATTGTCTGTGTTGTTAATCCTGTGCGAATCAGCCATGTCTGTAATTTGTAAAGTAAAAATTCCCTTGCAAACTACCTACTATATTTTGCTGAACTCCAAGGTCCTGTGAATCCAGTGTGAATAGGCATCTCTGTGATTGGGACAGAAATGGGCAGGATCTGATCCATAATTAAACATTTTTTTTATTTCCTGTGCACATTTTCATTTGCTTTGGGCAATGGAGGCTGCATTGGAGTGCATAAATAACCTTTTGTGTCCCGGACCAGCAAAAACGTATCAACCCATAATGGTTGGACGTTAGTGGATGTTATGCAATATGCAGAGCGTTAACATCATACCCTGAAGATGTTCGTAAATTTCAACTAAATCTCAGGCTTTTGTTATCCCGTGTGGAATCCGCCACGTAAAAAGCAGACATTGGGGAGTAATTTATCTATTACATGTGGTCCCTTGGTAAAACTAATCCCATGAGAATAGGGTTTCTGCATACAAACCATCCAGAAGATCCTCTGCCTTAAAGAAAACATTGTCCTCACTGCAGCCAGATACATGCATATTTCTTCTCAAGTCCAGCCCCGGTAAATATTGTAAATAATAAACTTATTATTCCTTTCCTTCAGTCTCTAGTCTTCCTCAGTTCCGGTTAATCACACTGTATAGTCTGACACAATACAAATTAGACTATTTGCA
>JBBPBX010071890.1:0-18202 GCA_038048925.1 Garcialebias charrua | reverse complement strand
GTAGACGCTATGAAATTTTGAAACAACATATTTTTTCCTTTAAAATGATACAGGCTCTCAGTTTAAACTTTTGATCTGTGATCTAAATATTTTTAAGTTTAGAAACCAAGTGGTTTTCTAAACAGCTTTAGTGTTTGACTTTGTCCACACTCATAAAATACACAATGAAGTACCCAAAAAATAAATAAATAAATAAATAAATAAATAAAAAAAATATATATATACCGGTAAACTTAAATGGTACATATCGCCCCTTGCTGCTTTACAATTCTGGTTGGTGGTGTGCCTCGTGATTTTTTCAGTGAAAACACTGTGCCTTGGCTCCAAAAAGGTTGAAAAACACTGGTATAATGAAAATAAACAGTTTAAGTTAATTAGAATGATTTAAAAAAAAATAGCTAAACAAGAGCATGGTTTTGCTAAATTAGGCTGAAAAGTTGGATTAAAAATGTAGAATTAGCTGAAAAAGCTGAAACAGGCTATATACAGAAATTATTAAGTAAAATACCTTGATATCACAATATTTTTTGCCTCAATAAAACCACGGTCCTACTTGTTATTTATTTAATTGTTCCCATACATATCTTTTAAAAATGAGAGTTAAAACTGCATATTTCTTGGTGCATTTGTGTGTACAACTGGACCAGTGCTCTGTTTTTATTTTATTTATTTTATAGACGTTTTAATAAGATATAACACCCTGCGGACTGTTGCTCGCTGCTCTCAAAGCCTCTCAGCTTCTGCGCAGAGAGGAGCATGAGCCGCGCGGCTTCTCTCGTCTTCTCCCTGGCTCCCCGTTCTGCTGTTACCCCTGGAGTTCTGTTCGTGGACTCAGGGCTCGGTTCTGTCCAGCGTGGAGCACGGGGCACGTGCGCTCAGAGCTCTGCTGTGCGGCTACCTTCTGAACTCCCGACCCACGGGGAGAGAAAAAGAGAGGGGCAGATCTTCCCGGAGCTTTTGCTAAAAATCTGCTATAAATCATGAAATAACACATTTACCGTTATTTCTCTACAATATAAATAAACGCTCCTGTATTATTTTTAAATAAACAAATAAATAATGGCGATGCAATTTGAAAACACGGTGAGTCATGGACTTTAAAGAATTCAAAAATGGAAGGAGGAAATTAATGATTACTTTGGACTACTCTGACTGACGAAGCCCTCTGGAGTGAGGGTGAAACGTTTCTACTAAAAAGAAACTGTCCAGATGAACTGATTGAGAATGAGCGGATTTGATACCTGGACTATTGAGAATGAACTTTCTTGTCTTGAACCACTTTGGACATGTCTGCCTGCCTGGGAGGAGTCGACGAGGGACAAGCCCCCAGAAACCATCTTGGCTACAGCAAACTGGTTGGTCCACTTAAGTTGTTTACTTGGTGGGGTAGCTTCAGTTTGCTTTGGACTACTCTGACTGACGAAGCCCTCTGGAGTGAGGGTGAAACGTTTCTACTAAAAAGAAACTGTCCAGATGAACTGATTGAGAATGAGCGGATTTGATACCTGGACTATTGAGAATGAACTTTCTTGTCTTGAACCACTTTGGACATGTCTGCCTGCCTGGGAGGAGTCGACGAGGGACAAGCCCCCAGAAACCATCTTGGCTACAGCAAACTGGTTGGTCCACTTAAGTTGTTTACTTGGTGGGGTAGCTTCAGTTTGCTTTGGACTACTCTGACTGACGAAGCCCTCTGGAGTGAGGGTGAAACGTTTCTACTAAAAAGAAACTGTCCAGATGAACTGATGAGAATGAGCGGAATGATTACTGTATTTTTAGCCTGTATGACATATTTATGGATTGATTTTTCTTCTTAAACTTGTCACAAGCTATCTGAAGATTAAATATGAAACAAACATTGAGGCGCTAAGGTTAAGAACAAAGTTTATTTAGATACAGCAGTTAATAGAGTAATAAACGAATTCTCCACCTCCTCAGGAGTTGGTGCTGGGTTCCTGAAACACAAAAATAAGCATTACATTAAAACGGTTTACACTTCTCCATTTTAACAGGACGAGATCATTTTCTACAGCGTGAATGTGGGTGAAATGAAAAAATAGAACTTCAGCTCAGCGCTGAACGAGGGTCTGGTTTTAACCAGGCTAGAAGGCCTCAGGACTGGTAACAGTTTTTTGAATAAACAAATAAAATATTTGCGGATAGTTCGAGATAAATTAATTAGGGCCGAATGAACCGTCACAATTGGAAGGATTGATCAAAAAGGATTATGACATTCTAGCTCAATAATTTTAGGTTATAACACAGACAAACGGGAAAGTTGGAAAATTGCAGTGAACCTCCCGTTAGCATAGCATAGGCTGCCTACAGCGGACGTTCTATAACTTTGTAACGGTAGACAGCTCACATCGGATTCGCTAACAAAGCGTACAGTGGCGCGTCGTGTAGATAAACAATATCGACTTTAAATAATCCAAATTTAGTTTTGTAGACGAATTTAGCAGCTAACAGCAAAGCTAACGAGCCACTAGGTCCGACTGGTTCACGAGACGTAGTCTTATAATTTGTGTAAAGGACGTGAGGAGGGAGAACCGAACCCATCATACTTACATTCTCCAATATAAGAAGCAGAGAAAGTGGATTACCAATCTGGAAGACGTATTTTTGTGAATAGCTCCAGTGAATGTACACGTCTTGTGAGCATCGACCGGGCAGGGTTGCCAGATCTCTAGACCGAAAGAAGCGATCAGCTCCTTCAAAACAAGCACAACTAAGCGACTCAATGTCCACAAGAAGCGAAAATAAAAACCCGCCACAAGCGGATGATCAAATTTGAAAGCGACTCCAGGGAAAAACAAGCCCAATGCCGCTTGAAATAAGCGGATTTGGCAACTATGGGGACGCAAAAGACAGTCGTTTCCTGTACAGCCTGAGCAGGGTTGCCAGGTGAGAAATGTAGGATTATCGTACACCCATCATAAACAAAATAAGTCACTCTATTGTTGAATACTGTAGCGTCTAACAGGCACTCACAGCTTTGTGGCGTCAGTACTGGGGGGAACCATAGACATTAATACGCATTATTGTCTGGTGGTAATTAATGAGCTCTACAGAAAGTCTTCTGTCACATTTGGAAAAGCACGATTAGCTGGAATTCCAAGACGCCTTCAGGGTTCACAAAAAAACTCCGACAGACAGTTGCGACAGGCTGATGGAAACCGATCACAACTACACGTTTACAGAATGGCGAAATTATTGTATTTTTGGCCTTTGTCGGGATTATTGATCGTACAGAGGGCAAAATTATCGTACAAATACGAAAATTATCGTACACCTGGCAAACACTGAGCCTGAGTATAATGGAGACCCCTGATGGACGAAAAAAGGTACTGCAGACAGGAGCATAATAATTTCTAGAAAAGCCAAAAACAGGTCGGAGTCACTTTTATTTTTTAATTTAGTCATCCAGTTGGGTTATTCGTTCTGAAACATTTAATAAAAGTAAAGGGATGCAGGTACAGAGTTTAATAACTGTTTGGAGTCAGATGAATAAAAGAAGAGGACAGATTGGGGTTTGAAGAATTAATAATAATAATAATAGTAATGAATTCCATTTATAACGCACTTTTCATTAATGGAAATCTCAAAGTGCTAAGGAGGGAGTAGCCCTCACAGACAGGTCTTAAATAAATACATCTTTAATTTTAATCTATTGAGGACATAAATTGAATCTCAATTTATAATAAGTGGAGAGTTGGACTTTAAAAATCGACTAAGGGATGACAAAGACCCGGCAGGGGGCTTTAGTCGGCCCGCAGATGAATCTGAATTATTAAAAAAAAAAATAATAATAATAATAATAATAAACGCTATTTTCTTAAAAATCTGCAGTAATAAAACAGCTACGCTCGAAGCTCAATTTATGGGTTCACAGTTGCTATGTGGAAAATGGATTTAAAATTCATTCATTTCTAAATTTTGATGCACTTTTAACATGCAGGAAAGGGTTTTAATAGAACTGTTTTTTTGTATGTCCAGAAGCCCAGATTTAGCTTTTTTAGATCTCTCTACCTGGATTATTGAGCATGCATCAGGGTATTTAACAAAACAGTTTGTTGAATAAATGTTTTAAAACGTGCAATCACTGATCAGTTCTTTAATATGTAATGCACTTAAATGTTAAACTGAGTAAAAATGTAAAAGGACAATTAATTTAATGTTAATATTTTTATAATTTCTTTATTCTTTGCACTAATACAAAGACAAAAGTGGACTTTTGGAATGAGTATTCTGGTCTGACCCCCTTGAGATCAGATTAAGCTGTATGCGGCCCCCAGATCAAAATGAGTTTGACACCCCTGGACTAATAGTTATATACCTGGAACAACAGGCCAAAATGAAAGAGCCCACATTTTACTTTGAATAAATGAGCCACTGAGCTTAATAATTTCAAATTGACAATTTAGGAGGGCATGAAAATACACACGATACATAAATAAATCCAACAAGAAGGCAGATCTTAGAAGGCTCAAGGAATTTGCTAATTATCATAGACTGTATACTAGCAAGGGGGTCTTAGAAGACCGTACATTGTACGTTCTGAAATAAAAGTAGGCTACAGTATTTTTTGATTTCAGGGTTAAATTGATTATTTCACTTTTAGGTAAACTAATGTTTTGGATCTGTTGTGCAGATCAGATTAAAAGATGCCTCCGTCGAAGGATCCATAATAAAGATTGTTAACAGAAAATTAATTTGATCCTGGTCTGTTA
This sequence comes from Garcialebias charrua, assembly GCA_038048925.1. Classification (NCBI taxonomy): domain Eukaryota; kingdom Metazoa; phylum Chordata; class Actinopteri; order Cyprinodontiformes; family Rivulidae; genus Garcialebias; species Garcialebias charrua. The sequence goes on along the minus strand of JBBPBX010071890.1, from coordinate 13,472 downwards.
ATGATTTTTTAATTTTTTAATTCTTTAAATAGCCTCATTGAACAGTGTTGATGGAACGGCAAGAGCGAGTCTTATAAATCCCACCTCATCTATACAGAACACATAATGGTAAATATGCATTAAGATAGGCCTCTGTCAAAACACATGCAGCATCTGACTTTTGAATCTCAGCTACTGTGGTTATTGATCAGATCGGATCAGATTTAATATGAAGGTGTGTCCAGAAACTGACTCACTGTGACTTCACTGGGAAGAACAACAACATGGCTGGACTCATATGCAACCTTGCTCAAGAACTTTTGAGGGGCTTACGCAAGGAACGACTGAAAACAACAAAGGCACAGAAAGAACAAAAGACTGTCCACAAAAACTTTCAGCCGAGCAGAGGCAAAGACTTTCTCAAAGAACTGTCAAAACATGGTCATCAGACACAAATGGCCAGGATATACGGTCCGGATTTGGGGGGTCCGGACGAGAATCAGAACCCAGTGAACGTCTCACTGGGGGCTGGAACAAGAGAAAGCTGAACACGTTCTCCAAACAGACAAGAGAACAAATGGTCCTGAAGTCACTCACACCAGCAAAGGCCGCACCCCATATTGATCTGTGAGGATCTGTCGTTGATCTTAGTAGCCGGGATCAAAACTACAGTTGCTATGATAAATTTTTAATGAAACACATAGGCACATTTGGGCCTGCCAGCGCAGGCTTCATGATTTTTAGTTATACTATGCTCAGGTGGATCTGACGACTTGCTTCTTCTGGTTCCTGTAACTCTGTGGTGAAGCTTAAGAAATGCAAGGGAAATGATCCCAGACCCTAAAACGAGTTAACTTTTATATTTTTGTTTTTGCAGTTGTCCTTGGCGGAGTGCATGTTGGGATTCTGATGTGTCACAAGGGGTACATTTTGCTAAATGATTATAATTTTAAAGAAAATGAGATGATATCGTAGATTACTGTTAGCTATATGGTTGTGAAAACCAAATTACTGGTGGCAATAGGCTGAGGTTTAGGAAGCATCTGACACTAGTGCTAAGGTTAAAGGATGGTAAATTTAGACACAATTTCCAATTTATTAACCAAATAACTTTGGCATAATTGAAACAAGGTAGAGTTTTGTTTCAAAAGGGGGTTAAGGGGTTGACAGATGTTTCTAAAAATAGAGAGGTTGGAATTGGTCCCTAGAAATAACTAATTAGAAATAACTAGATTGTAAATGTTTCCTAGAAACAACAAGGTTGACAAATGTTCCTAGAAATAACTAATTAACTAAAAGATGGTAAATACATTTTAGTATACAAAGAATAATAAGGATAACTGATAAATTGGCGTTATAAACAAAGTTCACTTGCGTTGATATTGAGGCGGCATCGGTCTTGAACGTTTTATTTTCTTTAATCATGTCATGGGGGAAGGAGTATTGATGCAAGCATATTTCGAATGAGCAATTAACAACACTGTGTTTTTTTTCCCCTCTGTGAAATGTGTGTGAAGCAGGATGGGGGACCCCCCTTGGAAATGTTTCCTGCCTGCAGGCTCAAACCACTCAAACCTGAAGTGGATCTGATCAGAGGGTGTTTAGAAATATGATGGTTCTGTAGAATTATAGCAATTGACTTGACTAGACGACATGTGACTTATTGACTCAGGGAAAAGGTGTATAGAACCACAGGTGTACAATGTTTTGTGAATTATGCTCTGCCGCCGCTTGCTATGTTATTGTTTAGAATTATGCTCTGCCGCCGCTTGCTATGTTATTGTTTAGAATTATGCTCTGCCGCCGCTTGCTATGTTATTTTTTTTAATTATGCTCTGCCGCCGCTTGTGATGTTATTGTTATGTGTGTAATTTCTGCTATAAGCTGAGTGAAAAGGTACAGTATTTTTTGTAAGTATGAACCGCCTTAAAACTACTCATAATTAACCCTAATGAAGATTAAGCCTCTTCCAAACCAACTAACATGCATGATTCATTCTTTGTACTACTGATTTATAATTGATTGGGTGTTGTTTGCTGTGGCACATTCTGTTTATGATAGGTGGTTCCTGGAAATGCTCCAGCTGAGGGGTTTTCTCAACGGAGTCCAGGGGAGGCAAGACCAGACAGCCCTGGTCAGTAAGGACCCGTGTGGGGTCGCTGAACGCACACCACAGGCAGTGCGTGTCAATGCCAGGGGATCCACACGGTTCAGTGTGCTCCAGCCCGTGAACCAGGAAGGAGCTAAGAGGATCGAGCAGGATAACAAGAAGAGGTCGCATTCGAACTCTTATGCCTTGGTAGACCAAAGTAGCCGAGTAAAGTTGAGTGCGGGCCCAGAAGGACTCTGTTTAATGGGGCCACTCGGTACTGGAATATGCACACATAGAACAGACACCTAAAACGATAAAAACATTACATATTAGAGTCTCACATTACACGAAGAAAACTCGGGGACATAGGAGGACATTCCCGAGCAACCCAGGGGAATGCCCCTGAGTACGTGTGGCACATTCAAAAAGTATATTAATGTTTCTGTGATGGTGATATAAATCTTGTGTTCTTTCTCTATTTCTGTGTGTTCAAGGAAGACAACTGCCTTGCTGCTGGAGGAGGAACTTGGGAACTTAAGGTTCATAATTCTGCAATATCCTAAGCGCTTACTATTATTATCGTTCATAGTTTGCATATATTTCCTTATATTCTACAATTTGCATATTAATGAATTCATTCTGGTCTGGACGACCCACTGGACGATTGGCTGATAAAAGATCTCCGGTCCCTGAAAACAGGTGTTTGTATCTATAACGGTATCATTGGCTATTTTCTTAGGCATACTTATAACTTGCGGGTGCTGCTACGTGCATTGTTTAAGGTCTTTGACGGTTAGACTTATCACGTCCACCCTGGAAAAAGGGATCTTGAAGTGATGCGACAACTGCTTTTGTTAAAAAACTATAACTTGGAGGATTTTGAAAAAACTGATTGAATATTGTGTATATATGCGTTTAGCTACGTTATTAGGTGTGTGATTTTTATTTCTTTTGGGATGGACCTCAGGAATTGAGGTCCAAAGGGGGTTTGTTATGAAATAAAAATGTGTTTTTGTCCTCGTGTTTTTATTCTCCAAGAGGGGTTTTCAAACAGTGTTAAAATGACCAGTCTCTCTCTTATAAAATCTATTCTGGTGAAGTTATTAAAGAATGATCAGTTTGTGCCTGTCCTGCAGGCTTGGAGCATGATGAGGAGACCTGATGCCTCTTTGTCAGTTTTACGACTTTGTAGAATATATGACTGGGAGAAGTCCACTGAAAGCCACTCTCTGGTTCTGCATGTTTGCTTAGTCAGGGAGTGTCAGAACAAGCCCTAATCTATGTGTGTCTTTGGTGTGGTTTGGTGTCCAGTTGCACTGATTGGTCACTTGGTGGTCTACTAGTGTGTTTGTGATTTGTGGGTGCTCAGCATTGTTGTATATTTAGTTTTGGAAACCAGAGTAAGCTGAAACTCCCTGAGGCCTGGGTAAACCAGAACAGGAGCTTTCTGGCAGTGGGGTAGGACAAGAAAACAAAGCAAAACTTCTCTTATTGGTTGAGAGCAGAAAATGCCCCACAGAAGGGTATAAAAAGTTCCCATCCTCCAACAGCAAGGGAGAAGAAGTAAGCACACGGATCAGGTTGTATGTTCTCCCTGTCCCCCTCTCTCCCTGCCTTCTCCCCCCTCCTCCCTTCTTCTCTATATCTCTCTCTTTTTCTCTCACTGTCCACCTTTTTAAAAACAAATGTAATGGATGTTAGGAATAGGACAAATGTATTCTGTGACTTTTAACTTATGATTAATTAAACTGGTTTGGAACTTTAAGTGAGCGTCTGTCGTGTTCAGTGTATCTCTCCTTTCTGATCTAAAGTGAACCAAATAACGAATTCTGGGGCGGATAAGAATCATACGCCAACAATGGTTACAGCAGCATGTAATAAAATAAAAATCACTAGGAAAAAAAACCAGGAATAAGCTATAAGCACAAAGCTCCTGTGCAATAACCCGCTGCAATAACCTGTCACACAACCTGTAGTTTGTTATGTGCAATATAGATCATGTGCATTTTAGCTTATATTTCATTACTACCTTGAAATAGTTATTCACACAAATTCATCCTGCTTCACCGTTAAAATTCTACCATGTTGTTTACCGTAAAAACCGGACTATAATACGCAGTATTTTTGCTCATTTGAATGTCCAGCGTATTAAACATCGAAGAGTATTATTTATGGATTTTTTCCCATATTTTTAGACTCATTTTTCGCTCTGATTCTTCGTTTTTCATTTTTGGCGAAAATGGTGCAGTACCAGTTTCGGCCGCTATAGAGGCGCTGTAGGCAGCAGCCAGCAGAGGACTCAGAGAGTGAAGAGGAAGAGGGGCCACTTCCAGAAGTTTCTACTTGCTGTGTCCGAAAAAAGCCTCCTTTGGTCGGACTGACTCTGTCGCTGCCCGCTCCCTGCTGTGGATGTAGCTGCTATTAGCTGTGAGGTTCGCTGTTTTTGTTTGCAAGATACCACTCATAAACCACACCGCGGATTTTTAAATCCAGCTGATTTCACATTTGGTTCAGCTCAGGAGCCCGTCTGCTATAGTGAGGTAAGAAATATATTTTTAAGCGTTTATTTAGCTAAATTTAAAGAAACAAAGCGTCCGGTTTGACCCGCCTGGCGCCTGCATAAAAGTCAGCGAACTTTTTTTTTTAATCCAGCTGATTTGAACATTTCGTTAAACTCAGGAGTACGTCTACTATTAAGTCAGCTCAGAAATATATTTTTTAAGCGTTTATTTAGCTAAATTTAAAGAAAGAAAGCGTCCGGTTTGACCCGCCTGGCGCCTGCCTAAAATTCAGCGAACTTTTTTTTTTAAATCCAGCTGATTTGAACATTTCGTTAAGCTCAGGAGCCCGTCTGCTATGAAGTCAGCTAAGAAATATATTTTTTCTCGCAAAGAAATAATTGTTTTACCGTGTTTCCTTGTGAAGATCTTCGTACTCGCTTGCTTCTGTCGCCGCCATCTTGATTAGGGCAAATGAGGCGCTGACGCGTCGCGTGGTGATGACGCGTATTAAACTCCGAGGCGTATTGTGTACGTTTTTTTCTTGATTATTGTTAATAATTGGACAAAGCGGATTAAACACCGGAGCGTATTTTCCTCCGGCGAATACGGTACTATTTTTCTCTTCAGAAACTTTGTAAATATTATAATTACTGTTTCACTTTTTGGTAGTTTATTTTGTACCCTTATTGCATGCTTTAGTATTTCCTGTTTGCTTGTTGTTTGTTTTTTAGCCAGTCAAAATCGTTTTTTCTCATCCTGAGCATTTCATTGTACTAAGTTAACCCTGTGTTAACCTGCATATGACAAATAAACACTTGAACTTGAACTTAATAATACAAAACATAATGCAAGAACAGTACACCTAACAACAGCAGCACGAACATGAGTTTGTGTGAGCAGGTGGGCACGGATTAATATAAAAACATGCTCTCTGTACCTCACGCTCTCTGTACCTCTTGACTTCTTCTGGCCTGGTCCCTCACAGATCTAGTTGCCATCCTCACTTCAAAGTCTCCCAACAGCTCGTCCAGCGCTGACATTTTCTTCTTTTTACAAGGTGGTTCATCATCTGAAATAGAAAACAAGCACCATATATTACTGGCTATGTTTGCCATGAAGTTTTTTTTTTTACTGACTTTACCATTTTATGTAAAAATCTTCATCTGATGTTCAGAATTTATTTATGTAGGGACTCGTGTACATGTGTAAAAGATATATCATTATCATCATGATTATTATTTAACTCTTTCTGTGCATGCAGATTCTCTCATTATAGTGAATGTGTTTTATGCTGATACAATGACTGCAGCACAAGTTTAAGACAAAGTCAGCTCATTCTTGATCACAAGTTATAAAACACAAACCTGTATGCTCATCTTGGGTCTGGGGTGCATCATTGCAGACATCCAGATCTCCATTTGCAGGTTCAGTCTGACATGGATCAGTCTGCACTGGACCTCTCTGAACTGAATCCCCCGTTACCTAGAAATAAAACATGACATTACATTTAGTGTACAGTATGGTTAAATGCAGTGTAAACAATCAAAAAACAGTAGGCAGAATAAATCTAGTGACAGCAACAAAACACAGCAGACTGTAACTGAATGCACTGTAAGATGTATTTTGACAGTGTGTTGGGGGATTTACCTTGTGATGCAGGGATGTTGCTTCTGCTGATAGGCTTGTGAATGTCCTCTCTGCATCATGGCTACTGAGGAAGGGCAGGGACTTAAAACGGGGGTCCAGAGCTGCTGCAGTGTGGAAGAGATCTTCAAGGCCTGTGTAGCTCGTGATGAACTATCACCGAGTTGCCCGTAAAATTTAGTGATAACGTTACCCGTCGCTTTCTGTGTGGCAGCTACATGCTCCTGCTCGTTGTTATGAGGCTTGAGAAGTTCGCAGTACTCCTCTCTGCGTTTCCTCGTTGCATGTTGGTCGAGGTTTGTCGTGCACTTCAGAGGTGCTCTGCATAGCTTACAAATAGCGTGGCTTTTGTCGAGTTTTCCGTCCTTCTAGTAAAACCCGAAAACGTTCCACACTTTAGATTTTTGTCTGGCTGATGTATTGAAAATCTTTCGCGGTAACTCGCTAGCGCGGCTACTATTTACATCCATGCTCGTCGTCTTGTGAGCTACAGCACATGCGTGAATAGCTTTGCGGGCATTTCTAACTCTCGCGTTGTTTTAGAAATGCATTGTAAACCCAGCAAGTCTCGCGATACCCGGCCCGTGTCTTTTCAACCGGTTCATCTCTGAATTTGTGGCTGGTTGCTGTTGGTTTACGTGGCTGTTACCAATGCAACCACATCGCTAGCTTGTCAAACCAGATATCCGGTCGAATCGGTTTGTCTATAACAAGCCTAGTTGTTACCATGGTCAGAAGTGCAGATAAATACAAATGGGGCAAGGCGTCAAAAAACAGGCTTGTGGTCAAAACAAGGATGCAAGTCATGAAAGATAAGGTAGCAGGTAAGATATTCTTTGTTAATAATAAGTTTAAAAAACTATTCAGCAGAACTGAACTTTGTCTTTGTTGGTGTATCTACTCATATACAGGTAGTCCCCAACTTACGAGCGAGTTCCGTCCCTAGGGGGCGCTCGTATGTCAAAAATTCGTAAGTAGGATCACATAGTAAAAAAAAATATATATAATAATAATAATAATATATATATTTTTTTTTTTTTTTTTTTTATAAATGAATACATGTACAGTACTGGACAGTCACCAAGCACTTAGCCTATCCTAACACAGTTTTTAAAGATGAAGGAATAAGTTGAATTGTCTCCCTTTCACATAAAGGGAGCAAGCTCCCTATGGAGCCTGCAGGGAGGAGGGAGACAATTCAACTGACTATTTTTTTTTTTTTTAATGAGATGCATGCTCGTAAGTCCGGGACCTCGTAAGTAAGAGCGCTCGTAAGTCGGGGACTACCTATATATATATATATTAGGCATGTAACGAGATCTCGTTGTACGAGATCTCGCGATATTAAACTCCCGCGATATCTCTCGTTGAGAGGTAACGTTGTCTCGCGAGATGCTAATGCTAGCGCTAGCAGAGCCCCTAGCAAGTCAGCGTCACGGACAGCATGGCTTCGCCGGATGAAGTTGCTATAGAAGACGCCCCAACTACTGATGGAGGGTCCCGGTGCCGCAGACGAGACGCCTCTACATTGATGGAGGGTCCCGGCGCTGCCGACGCTGCCCCGAATGTAAAGACACGCGTGTAAACACCGGTGTGACCGGTGTTGCCAGATAGAGTCCCACCCACCCAAAGCACTCTTTACCCGCAAAAGGCAGAAGGAAAATCGCGGTGAACCGCCCAATCTGGCAACACTGGTGAGTGACGGCTGCAGATTCAGCGCTGATGCGGATATTTATGTTCAATTTTTGGAAAGTCCTGCGTGAATATCTATTTTTTTTAACAAAGTTGAACGTTCTAAGGTCTAAGGAGATTCAATCAGTAAAATGAAGACATCAGTTGGGTTTGTAATACATGTTAAAACAGAATAAAAGCCTTTTTGCGGCATAAAACCGATCTTTGAAGTTTTCTTGAACTAATGTTAAAATCTCGTCTCGTTCTCGCGAGATCTGTGATTTTCTCGTCTCGTCTCGTGAGTTTTGTGTATCGTTACACCCCTAATATATATATATATATATATATATATATATATATATATATATATATATATATATATATATATATATATATATATATATATATATATATATATATATATATATATATATATATGCATCTCCATATAAGGATGTGGTTCATTAGTAATTTAATAGTAGTGTAAAAGTGTAAAGTAGTATAAATGAGAAGAAACTGTTAGCAAAGAGCAACAATAAGACACCGTGAAGATGACTCAGCTCATTTTTTTAACAACAGAATTGGGAACTTCTTTGATTTTACTCAGTTAACAAGTCCTTTGTTAATAAATCTGCTGATGCAGCTTTAAAAACAGCCCAGGCAGTCATGCTCTCTTGTTAGAGCATAGATCGCTAACAGAAAAGCAACATTTGCTACAGTGTAATAATTTTTTTTAGTTTTAAAAACTGTCACTTCAAACTGTTCTTTTTTCTTTCTTTTTTCCAGGTTTTGCTGTGGTAATTTGCATTTGTCATTAAGAAATTTGGTGAAAATATCAATTAATTTTGTTTTGGAAATCATCTTCTGTTTTACTGGGTTTTATTGCACAGTTATTCATTTTATAACAACTATAAACAGACAGTTTGTCGAAAAATTATGCAAAAAATTAAGAGTTGTTGAGGTAAATTACCATGGCTGGAACTGAACTGAATATAAAATGCCTAAGTGGTTGAACAGAAAAGTATCTGAACTTTTTTCTGTCAATAAAAAAAGATAGTAGAAGCGATGACAAAAATTTATGTTTTTTTTTTGTTTGTTTTTTTGGAAGACATCATATCACTTGGACTGCATTTTTAACTGTCTCAGCTCTACAAGCTACAACTGTTCCCTTTTGGTTTTGTCTCACTACTCGGCCCATTTCCAGGTATTAGGCAGCTGCTAACAGAGCTATAAACCTGCTGTACCGTACAGGATAGTTCCCAGCAGCGCATGAATGAACACACTGCTTCTCTAAAGAAGCTCTGACAGGATGACACGATACACATTTCAGTTGTTTTGTGTGACTGAAGATCAGGGCACATCAGAAAATAGGACATATGGTGCATTTTGGATTGTTCACACTATAATACTAGTGGAACACACACATATATTTTGTTTAAAAAAAATAATTTTAACCTAACACTGCACTAAAAGGCCTAATATCCGGGGAGATACAACAGTATGCAAGTCTATGTATCTGCCACATATCCAGTATGTTTCCGGTGATATACGGGAAGATCTCATCTTTAACAGATCCTAGTACAGGATATCCCATGTATACCCATCCGTGATAGATCCTAGCACTGGATATTTTCTGGATACTCATACATGATCAATCCAAGTATAGGATATTTTCTGGATACACATCTGCTATAGATCCTAGTATAGAATATTTTATGTATACCCATACTTGAGATATCCTAGTATTGGATATTTTCTGGATACCTATATGAGAAAGATCCTACTATTGGATATTTTTTGGATACCTATATGTGAAAGATCCTACTATTGGATATTTTCCATATACGTATCTGTGATAGATCCTAGTATTGTATATTTTTGGATACCCAAACATAATAAATCCTAGCATTGGATATTTTCCAGATACAAATCTGTGATAGATCCTAGTATTGGATATTTTGTGGATACTCATACATAATAAATCCTAGTATTGGATATTTTCGGGATACACATCTGTGATAGATCCTAGTATTTGATATTTTCTGGATACCCATACATAATAAATCCTATTATTGTATATTTTCCGGATACACATCTGGCAGATCCTCATATTGCATATTTTCTGGATATCCATACATAATAAATCCTAGCATTGGATATTTTCCGGATACACATCTGTGATAGATCCTAATGTTGGATATTTTTTGGATACCCATCTGACAGATCCTCATATAGGATATTTTCTGGATACCCATACATAATAAATCCTAGCATTGGATATTTTCCGGATACACATCTGTGATAGATCCTAATGTTGGATATTTTCTGGATACCCATCTGACAGATCCTCATATAGGATATTTTCTGGATACCCATACATAATAAATCCTAGCATTGGATATTTTCCGGATACACATCTGTGATAGATCCTAATGTTGGATATTTTCTGGATACCCATCTGACAGATCCTCATATAGGATATTTTCTGGATACCCATACATAATAAATCCTAGCATATGGATATTTTCCGGATATACATCTGACAGATCCTAGTATTGGATATTGTCTAGATACCCATACTTAAAAAATCCTAGCATTTGGATACTTTCCGGATACACATCTGTGATAGATCCTAATATTGGATATTTTCTGGATACCTATACATAGTAAATCCTAGTATTTGACATTTTCCAGATACACATCTGACAGATCCTCATATTAGATATTTTCTGGATACCCATACATAATAAATCCTAGCATTTGGATATTTCCGGATACACATCTGACAGATCCTAGTATTGGATATTGTCTGGATACCCATACATAAAAAATCCTAGCATTTGGATACTTTCCGGATACACATCTGTGATAGATCCTAATGTTCGATATTTTCTGGATACCCATACATAGTAAATCGTAGTATTTGACATTTTCCGGATACACATCTGACAGATCCTCATATAGGATATTTTTTGGATACCTATACATAAAAAATCCTAGCATTTGGATAATTTCCGTATACACATCTGTGATAGATCCTAATATTGGATATTTTCTGGATATCCATACATATTAAATCCAAGTATTGGATATTTTCCAGATACACATCTGACAGATCCTAGTATTGGATATTGTCTGGATACCCATACATGAAAAATCCTAGTATAGGATATTTTCCGTATATATATATATATATATATATATATATATATATATATATATATATATATATATATACTGTTACTCCCAAACTCCCTCCTAAACAATTTAAATTTACATACTGTATACAATATTTTAAATAAACAATCCATACAGCATGTGTTGTTTATGTAAAATATTGTATATATAGTAGTATTAAAATTTAAATTGTTTATTTAAGAAGGGAGTTTGGGAGTAACAGGTGATGAGTGTGATTGCAACCTGGTACGTGTCATGACAAAAGTTGACTGAACTTGAACTATCCTACTTTGCTGTTTTTCACTTATCGCTAGTGGGCGTGTTCCCACCAGCAATATGCATGGTCCAGCGCACCTCATGGTCCCAAACACCTGTGATAAACGAGGGACTATATAAAACTAACAAACCGGTGTGTGTGTTTGTCTTTTTTTTTAAGTAAAAACTAATTTAAATTATTTTCAGAAATGCTGTCTTGAATAATTTTGTAGATGTTGAACAACACTATGCAAAACATTAAAATTTCTTTGTTTAAAAGAGCATTTATTGTACAGTAGTTTGTTTTGGGCATGTTTTATGTTTGAGTTTTTTGTTAAATAAGTTCTATTCTATTCACATAATAAATGTTTACTCAGCAGAGGTAAAAAGTAATACTGACAATAATTCACATTAGCCTTTAAAGAACCTTGACCAAAAGACATTTTTCATCTTATTTTGTTCACTTCTGCTTAGTTGAGAAAGTCCCAATTGTTCCTTTAGGACTAAGGCATTACCATCTGGTTCCCACTGAAAACCCATTCGGGGCCCGTTAAACCCATACAAAAAGGCCTAATATCTGGGGAGATACAACAGTATGCAAGTTTACGTATCTGCCACATATCCAATATGTTTCTGGTGCTATACGGGGAGATCTCATCTTTAACAGATCTTAGTACAGGATATCCCACGCATACCCATCTGTGATAGATCCTAGTATTGGATATCTTCTGGATACCCATCCATAATAAATCCTAGTATTGGATATTTTCCAGATACCCATACATGAAAAATCCTAGAGTAGGATATTGTCTGGATATGTATATTTAACTGTACACTTGCATATTGTGTGTGTGTGTGTGTGTGTATGTGCGTGTGTGTGTGTGTGTGCAAGGGGTTATGGAGAACAAGATCTGTGAGTTTGGTGGTCCTATCACTGCGTTTAGTTGGAAATCCTAACCCCAATTTGTTAAAATACAAATACCCATAATTCATAGGGAGAACGTAGGACGGACAGGAATCTCATAAATTGCGGTCAGGGAGTTATGGAGAACAAGATCTGTGAGTTTGGTGGTCCTATCACTGCGTTTAGGTGGAAATCCTAACCCTAATTTGTCCAAATACAAATACCCATAATTCATAGGGAGAACGTAGGACGGACAGGAATCTCATAAATTGCGGTCAGGGAGTTATGGAGAACAAGATCTGTGAGTTTGGTGGTCCTATCTCTGCGTTTAGTTGGAAATCCTAACCCTTGGTCAAAATACCATAATCCAAAAAAAAAGTGTTGGGAAAGTGTTGAAAGTTCCGATCAGCTCTGCAAGGTGCTGGCCAATATCTTTAACACCTCATGCCCTGTAGACAGATCCCGTCTGCCTGAAGACCACACCACCATCATCCCAGTCCAAAAAAGCTCTACAGTAGCCGTGTTTCCATCAAGGTTTCTAGGTGCGCATTTTGAAGTAGCGCAGCAGAAAAGCTTAATGGAAACGGCAAAATGCGAGGTTACTTCCTGAAATACGCTAAAAAGTTTATACGCTCGCTTGAGGTGGTTTTTGGGATGTTCGGAAATGAGCAGATGCGCACAACGACAGATGGAAACACATTTTCCGACTCATTTCTGACGTAGCGAACATTCACGTCACGTGACGTTCAGCTTTTTCCGCTCCGGACAACATGTAACATCGCTAAAACTAGTTTGCATGACAGAATAAATACAACTCGCCTGATAGCAACACATACCTGAAATATTCTCTCCATTTTGACGAGATGTGTGGCCGGGTTCTGTTTTCAACTGCTACTTCCTGTTTACTGTAGACATGCGCAGTGCTGACGTCTGACGTAATGACGCTGACGTCTGACGTAATGACGCTGACGTCTGACGTAATGACGCTGTGCGCGGCTTGGAAGAAGTGCTTCAAGCCAGTAGATGGAGAAACACTTCTGATCTGCATTAATTTGTATTTACATATTTGCGAGGTAGCTCAAATTTCGCAATTAAAATGGATGGAAACACAGCTAGTGACTGCTCTGAATGACTGTTGGCCAGTGGCCCTCACCCGATAGTCGCTAAATGCTTCGAAAAACTGTTCATGACCCACATCAAAACAACCATCATCAACAAGGACCCTTGAGTATGCATACTGTGAGAACCA
>JBBPBX010071889.1:0-18203 GCA_038048925.1 Garcialebias charrua | reverse complement strand
GAACACACAGTTGATATTTGGGGCGTTTGATAAACTGTAAACGAACCGGGTGCCACTTTGCAATAATGTAACTTTATTAAAGATTTATTAATGATTTGTACATTAGTTTTAAGTTTGGAAACACTTGAAGATGCATTATTAAAGATTAAAAAGCATGATCAAACATCATGTGGCCTTCCTGTTTCACAAGATCATTAATGTAATTTAATTTGTTGCTTTTGGTACAGATTATTTATTAACTACGTAATGTTGCATCCATAAGATGCTCATAGTGTTTCCGTGTAGGTAAAGTTTTGTCAAATGTTGGATAGTGAAAAGATAAATATTTGCTCTTTTAAAAAAATCTAATGCAGAGTCACTTCTAATATTGGTTTATTATGCATTTACAGTGCTCATTAACTAATAATTATTCATTTTAGGGGTACAATTATTTTAAATCGGGGCCAGAAACTGTCTTTTCTTGGTGCTGTTCTAGTCTTGTTGGTCATTGAGACATACTCAACAGTTAGTTTGGACAGTTTTAGAGCCGCTGCAGTCCCTTTTCTTACACTAATGAAGACATTGGGATTCAGGGAGTCACCTAAGAGCACTTTGATATGTGGACTCATGAAGTCGAGCATCAAACCATCTGTCCAGAGGCTCGAGCTTCTTGTCCCAAAGTGGCTCTCAGGTAAAATGGTTTAAGGGTTTCTACATGAATTTTAAAGGATAAATAGATGAGAACAGGAACATATGTTTCTTCTTATTACTAACATTTATAAACTTCCTTCCCTGTTGAGTCAAGTTCATTTAGTTTTTATTATTTACGGTTACTTATTTTCCAGAGCTGACAGATGAGGTAGTGTAAACTTGTTCATCAGAGGTTAAAAAAACAGCGTAAAGGGTCAAACAGAGAAACAAAGCACAAAGCTAAGGGAGAGTGGGATTGTTATTCCACTGATTAAAAGAAAGGCAAGAGAGTTTCTGCAAAGGACTGAATATCATGAACCGCTCAGAAAATGATCATGTTTAAATCCACGACTGATTAACGGTTTTACTGGCATTTGCAAAAACAAAAATGCCCAAATCTTGAAAAATGTGCAAGCATAAAGCTAAAATATTGTGTGGAGGTAGCTCAAAGTTCATGCTCAATAATCCAGGTAAAGAATCCAACAAAGTTACCTTAAGTCAGGTCCTCTGGATGGTTTCTTTTTTTGTTGAAACGTTTTGTCCTTCATCCGAAGGACTTCATCAATCCCAAGAGCCACCTCCTTTAGCCACCTGGCTGCCTCAGAGGAGTCGACGGGGGAGAGGGCGGACTCCAGAAACCGTCTTATTACCATCAAACTGGTTGGCCCACCATGTGAGTAAGCCACTTATAGGACTGAGTTTGTTGTGGCTCCCTGGACTGATGAAGTCCAAGGACGAAACGTTTCAACAAAAAAAATAAACCGTCCAGAGGACCTGACTTAACTTTGTTGTAGCTTAGAGTCATCCTCAACAAACATTTCAAGCGAACGTATAAATGGGTTTGAGTCGGGTCAGTTTAGTTTCGACATATGGCTCCTGCCAGCCCAGAGACCCGGTACTGAGGGACCACGAGGACAGAATAGAAGAGGAAAAAACCAACATGCCATCTGGAATGTGGACAAAGGGCCAGCAATGGCTTCAATAAAGAGTGCGTGTGTGTGTGTCTCTCAACGGCTGAGGGCACTAATGGCGTCAATTCAGTGGAGGGGCGGCGACCTCACTCTTTGGCCTGTTGAGAGGTCCATCCTCCCTTTTCTGACTGAATTTAAATGCATTTATAAATTAAAATCAGTTTAGTTTAAACAGACCTTTTTTTTTTTGTCTTTTCTAATAAATGTGTTCAGTTTATAAAGTGTAACTTTAAAAACGGTCCGGCAGAAGACGACTCCTTTCAGCAGAGGGTCACCTTTGTCTGCCTCCTGGTTCGTGTTATACGTTCTGTTTTTGATGTTTAAAAAGTATTTGGTTCTGACTGACTATTTGTGTGTGTGTGTTTGTGTGTACGTATGTGCGCGTGTGTGTGCAGGGTCAGAGAGAGTCAAGTGTTGTTTGTGGCAGGTAAAACAAAGGGCTGTTTCTATCCTCCACCTTACTTGGACGATTATGGAGAGACGGACCAAGGCCTCAAGTATGTATCCGTTTGTGTTTTTGGCTGGTTGTTACCATGGTAACAGTCAGTGTATACACATGCAGAGATGTATTAAAAATGTAGATAAACAAGTGGGACTGTGTTTATTAACTTTTTACTAGCTTTTTAAAAGTGCTTCGTTTTCCCCTTACTGCAAAGCCTCTGATCTGCTCATGTTCTTTTCTTTGTGTGTGTGTAAATGTTTATAAAAATGTTAACATATTAAATGTTTTAAAGATGTAACCCTTCCCTAAACCTATCTTAAACTTTCATGTTGGTTTTGAGAAAGTCAAAATTCTGTTTAAACCCAGAAGTCAAAACACAAAGTTTACAAGTTAAAATTTTAAGAATAACGTCAAAATGTTGAGCGCAACGTTAGCACAGTCACTGGTAAATCTGGGAATACCTACAACTTTTCCCTGATGTTGCAGGGAAAGCTTCTCCAAACTCTGTGGGCCGTGGACGTTCTGTGCCCTCAGACCCACGAGTCAAAAATTAGAGCTGATCGGTTACTGAGTCACCTGGGTTCATGATTTGAATCCTTGCACACCATTAGGACTCATGAGTCAGAGATCGCAGCGTGATCTACTGAAGTGAACCAGATCAGATCATTTTAGTGAGTGACTCAGATGAACCTAGGTCCAAACAGTAAAATTAATTTAACAGCACTATCGAACATTATTCCACCTATGTCTTCACATTTCATGCTAGTCTACTACAAACCGGATTCCAAAAAAGTTGGGACACTAAACAAATTGTGAATAAAAACTGAATGTGATGATGTGGAGATGGCAAATGTCAATATTTTATTCGTAATAGAACATAGATGACAGATCAAAAGTTTAATCTGAGTAAATGTAAAATTTTAAAGGAAAAATATGTTGATTCAAAATTTCAGTGTCAACAAATCCCAAAAAAGTTGGGACAAGTAGCAATAAGTGGCTGGAAAAAGGAAATTGAGCATATAACGAACAGCTGGAAGACCAATTAACACTAATTAGGTCAATTGACAACATGATTGGGTATAAAAAGAGCTTCTCAGAGTGTCAGTGTCTCTCAGAAGCCAAGATGGTAAGAGGATCACCAATTCCACCATTGTTGTGCAGAAAGATAGTGCAGCAATACCAGAATGGTGTTACCCAGCGTAAAATAGCAAAGACTTTTAAGTTATCATCATCAACTGTGCATAACATCATCAAAAGATTCAGAGAATCTGGAACAATCGCTGTGCGTAAGGGTCAAGGCCGTAAAACTCTACTGGATGCTCGTGATCTCCGGGCCCTTAAACGTCACTGCACCTCAAACAGGAATGCCACTGTCAAGGAAATAACAGAATGGGCTCAGGAATACTTCCAGAAAGCATTGTCAGTGAACACAATCCACCGTGCCATCCGCCGTTGCCAGCTGAAACTCTACAGTGCAAAGAGGAAGCCATTTCTAAGCAAGCTCCACAAGCTCAGACGTTTGCACTGGGCCAGGGGTCATTTAAAATGGAGTGTGGCAAAATGGAAGACTGTTCTGTGGTCAGATGAGTCACGATTTGAAGTTCTTTATGGAACACTGGGACGCCATGTCATCCGGACCAGAGAGGACAAGGATAGCCCAAGTTGTTATCAACGCTCCGTTCAGAAGCCTGCATCACTGATGGTATGGGGTTGCATGAGCGCTTGTGGCATGGGCAGCTTGCATGTCTGGAAAGGCACCATTAATGCAGAGAACTATGTTCAGGTTCTAGAACAACATATGCTCCATCTAGACATCATCTCTTTCAGGGAAGACCCTGCATTTTTCAACAAGATAATGCCAGACCACATTCTGCAGCAATCACAACATCATGGCTACGTAGGAGAAGGATCCGGGTACTGAAATGTCCAGCCTGCAGTCCAGATCTTTCACCTATAGAGAACATTTGGTGCATCATAAAGAGGAAGGTGCGACAAAGAAGGCCCAAGACGATTGAACAGTTAGAGGCCTGTATTAGACATGAATGGGAGAGCATTCCTATTTCTAAACTTGAGAAACTGGTCTCCTCTGTCCCCAGACGTCTGTTGAGTGTTGTAAGAAGAAGGGGGGATGCCACACAGTGGTAAAAATGGACTTGTCCCAACTTTTTTGGGATTTGTTGACGCCATGAAATTTTGAAACAACATATTTTTCCCTTAAAATGATACATTCTCTCAGTTTAAACTTTTGATCTGTGATTTGTGTTCTATTCTGAATAAAATATTAGATGTTGGCACCTCCACATCATTGCATTCAGTTTTTATTCACAATTTGTAATAGTGTCCCAACTTTTTTGGAATCCGGTTTGTACTCCCGCAGAGAGCTTTTCCATATTAGCTTGCATGCTTGTTAGCCGGTAGTTATGCTTTGTGGCCATGCTTTCAACATCTGACAGTTCCATTTTGCCAAACACTTCTCTCTTATCATAATTTGATACCAGCACCAGTTGTTTACTGACAGATTTTATTGTTTACAGTTGAGTAAAGTACGGCCACCTGTTTGTTTAAAGGCAGGAAAACATTCCACGTTTGTAGGTGGGGGGAACCCCCTGTACTGTACAAGTTTTGTAACCTGTATATTTGTTTGTTTGTTTGTTTGTTTGTAGGTGGGGAACCCCCTCCACATGTTGTTTTGTAACCTGTATATTTGTTTGTTTGTTTACAGGCGGGGTAACCCTCTCCACCTGTGTTTGGAGCGTTACAGGAAGATTGAGCACCTGTGGAAGCAGCATGGTATTGCTGAGGTCATAGGTCATGCTCAGGAGGCCAACCAAACACTCGTTGCTATCGACTGGCAGCACCTGTGATGGTGGACTTGCTTTTCTTAAAACTCTTCTTTACACCAATTAGCTTCTTGCAGCCGCATGCTGAGCTCAAATCAGCTTTCAGGGATTTTTTAGGGTGTTTGACTCTTTACCTTTGACATCTTTTTTCAGAGGCAATAAGTGCAACAGCATCTGTTTTGAAAGCAAAGCCCCACTTACCTTCAGATGTATCTGATACGCTCAAATTCTTCTGACTGACTGACAGGTCGGGGGTCATCACAGACCATCTCCATGGCAATAGCATTAAAACGTGTGAAATCAAAAGTGACCAGATCCGACCAATCAGCTGTGTGTCTCATGGAAGTGGACAGAGCTTCTGTAAAACTTGTCTAATGTATTGATTAGGAAGCATTTGTGGGTTTTAGTTCAGTTTTTTAAATGTTTTTAGCACAGTGGTTGTGTACAACATCACTTCCTATTTGAGTGTGTTTGGGTTCAGAGTTTGAATTTTATTTGAGTATTTTGTTTATTTCATGTTTATTTTGTTTATATGTGAATTCTTCTATAAATCAGTTAATATTGTATAAGAAGCAGAAAACCATAAAAATAAAGATTTAACATCTCTGGTTTCTCTCTTGATTTCAGTATTCAGCTGTTGCATAAAAACAGCTGGATGTACGGTAGGTCTTGCTTAAAGCTGGTTCCAGATGTTTTCTAAATGTCAAAAAATATCAAAACTAGAACATTATCTGCAAAAATGATGAGGTCTAAAGCTGCTGCTGCCTTATCTCCCATCATCCATGAACTTTGTTCACTGAAGCCTGGCAGGATTTCAGGACTTATTTTGTAATAAACTAAGCTCAGACAGAAGCAGATTCTTATTTTGAAGGGTACCGGTATTTGTGAGCTTAATTTTGAAACTGCAAATTCAAACCTTTTCCAATTTATTATCCCCCACTTTGAAGCCAAGAGGAGGATTGTAAATTCCGTCCGTGCATCCATGCATGTTGTAAGCATGGTAGAAAAAGAAAAAAAAGCCGGTTACTTCCATTTTCTTCCATTTTGGTGTGTGGTTGCATCTCGGCGTAAGAAAGGTTCCTTTTGAAAATTGGGCTTTGACGTCAAACTCCCCACCATCATTTTAACTGGTACAGTATGTGTAAACCGACCAGTCCTATCATTTGAGGAACATATGCTTTCTAGTTTTTATTTTGCAGAAGTATAGTTTCCTCAAATTAATGGGGTAGCCGAAGGTTACTCTAGAGTGGCTACTGGCTACCCCTTGGCTCTGCCATTGCCCCTGGCAAACAATAAATTGGGGCACCATAAAACGGTGAAATACTAAAAACAAATGTATTTGCTTTAATATTTTATTGACATTATCAAATGTTTGAAACCCCTTAAATAAATCAAGGAGGACAACTTCAGTTCCTGTTGCAAGGTGTTCCAGGGTGCATTTGTTCGTTCTTTATGTTTTTTTTTTTTATTCAGAGTCCGGGCAGCATGGTGGCTCAGTTGCTTGAACTGTCACCTATCAGTGATAAGGTCACCAGATCGAATCCCAGCCGGTGACCTTTCTGGGTGGAGTTTGCATGTTCTCTTTGTGCATGGGTGGGTTTTCTCCTCCCACAGACCAAAAACATGCATGTTTGTCTGATTGATAACTAAATTGTCCCTAGGTGTGAGTGAGAGAGTGAATGGTTGTTTGTCTCTATGTGTACCTGTGATGGACTGAAGACCTGTCCATGGTGTCCCCCACCTCTCACACAGTGACTGATGGACATGGGCACCAGTGAACCCCGCGACCCAAAAAGGAAGAAGCGGGTAAAGATGATTGATGAATGGATAAATCCTGAATCCTCAACATCAAAGATCGCACAGCAGCCATTTAAGCAGAAACACACCAACACATATGGCATATTATAAGCCCATTGACAAATTATTATACAGTTTAGACCTCAATAACAATGGCCAGGACAAGCCAAGACCTTGTGTTTGACCTTGATTTGTGACCTTAGAGCTGAGGTGATGAAAACCTCACAAAACACTCTGTCTAATGGTGGTACAAATGTGTTTCATTGAAGCATTTTGAGTAGAACAAAAGGTACGGCTCAGACACGAGAAAGCTTATGGACAGCTGGAGACTAAAACATTCATCTTTCAACAGGTGTACAGTAATAAATGGTAAACATCAGTCGAAAAGTTTGTGTAAAGCTATAAGTCAGATCAAAAAACATCTTGAACCTTGTGAAAACCACCAGTGAAACCAGACAAACCAGGTGAAAGAAGATAAACTAATAAATTAAAAAACTAGAAGAAAATGTAAGACTGTGGGAATATGAGTTCAGTAAAATACTTTACATAAAAAAGAAAAATATGGATTGGAATAGTTACCATTTACTACATCCACTCCTGCCTACATTAAAACTGATGAGACCTTTCATGCTGGATGGTTGGACGTGATGGAGGGAGCGTAGATCCTGGGGGGGTCGGGGGGGTCCGGACCCCCCCAATCTTGGGGAAATATAGATCTGTCCCCCCCAATAATTCAATAAAGGAAACCGTGTCTTTAAACAATATAAATATAAAAAGGCAAAAAAAGAGAGAAATCCGCCATTATTCTAAGAAAAAAAAGGAAATTTTGCCCCCCCCCCCTTCTCTGTTGGCAAATGGTTTAGTCCAATGTTTACAAGGAACAACAACAGCACCGGAGTCACAGGCTCGCGCGGAGCCGCTGGGTGGGAGTGAGCTGCAGCACAAACTATTAACTTCCAGTAAGTAGCTACTTAAAACATAGGTGACAGTGACTGGGAGGAAAAGGTATTTTACAGTGTTGAAAGACAAGTGTGTCTGTGTCTCATTAGTGGCTGTAGCAACAGCAAAACGCAACGAGGAGCGACACTTCATCAGCTAACACGCTAGCTTCAATGCTAACTAGCTCCCTGGTGGCTCACAACAGACAGAAGAATGTCAGCGCAGCTTTGAGCAGGATGGATTCACATTCATCATATTTTCAGGTGTGGAGCTCTTGAAAGAAGTAATGATAAAATATGTGAAAGATAATTAATTTAAAAAGAGTAGAGAAGATGTGATGATTAGTTAAAATGATTTTATATGTGTAGCACTTTGTTGCAGCTGTGGTTGTTTTAAAGGGCTTTATAAATAAATTATTATTATAAAAAATGTTGAGGATCAATACTTATGTCACATGATTAATAAAAAATGTCACTGTTTATTATATTACATTATTGATATTTTGTATCTGCAACTGGAAGATTTTATTCTTAATAGGTTCTTAAAAAATGCTACAGATTTGTTAATAGTAAAAGGCATATTTTGAATGAATGTTACAAACGTGTTCATTTCTACAAAACAGTTAATAAAATATTTATAAAATACAATGAATTTCAAATGTTACAGATTGAGTTTAACATAAAAGAAATAGTGTTTTATGTTTAAATATCAGTTAATAAGTAATCCATTATGCCCCCTTGTTTAGGACTGGAACCAATCTCAGCTGCTTTTGGGTGAAGGCAGGGACACCCAGGACAGGTCTCCAGTCCATCACAGAGACAGACAAAGAGACAAACAACCATCCACACTCCCAGTCAAAGCTAAGAACAATTTACATTTGCACAGAAGAACCAAAACATTATTCAAACTGAGGACTCAAGTTCTTGATTGAGAGTTCTAATCACTACTGGTAATTATCAATAATAATTGATCATATTTACCAAGCTAAATCATTGTGTGGAGTCTTTAATAATACAGACCAGATCAGATGTGATCAGGCAGTCATATATTCACATGTATGTAAATGTATTATTATTAATACTATAATTAAAGTTGAACCATGCAAATTTGTTTGGAACGAACAAGTGGACCTTTGTGCCTCTTGGTCCCACTGAAGTAGCTCTCAGTCTCAAAAAGTTTGGTGACCCCTGCATTAAAGTATTTCTTCTCCTTGAAAACTGTTTTCTTTTTAAGCTTTAAGATTTTGGGAAGGTGTTGTACCAGATTATCAGTGACACTGACCACAGCAATCTATGAATACAAGCCAAACTGAAATTTAAACAATATTTAGAGGGGACCTATTTTGCAAAATTCTCATTTTGCCACTTGTCATTTTGACAAGTGGCAAAGATTGAACACATTAAATTTTTTATAAGAGTAATGAGTGTCACTATTGTACTGATTAATAGTAGTATTAAGACTACTAAATACATGCCATTTAAATCAATATTATTGCTGATTATTCTGCATAGTATATGCATGCAGTTTGGATAAACTTCCCTCTGTACATTTTGCATTACATTTCACTGTAACTTTGCCGACCCCCCCAAAATTGCTCTTAAAAATTGTCCCTGTTTATGGTCCCCCCCAATACTGAGATGAAATCTACGCCCTTGGGAGGGAGCTTCTTATCTTCAAACCAATAAGGAATCATTTGGGGGATTAGCTGCTTCTAATCAGATCAGAACCAGCTTTAGGAGAACCAGAGGAACTCAGCCCCATTTACACCTTCCTCCCTGACGCTTCCAGGATTGGAACGGGTCCATAGGTTTCAGGTGGGTTTCTGCTGGAGCTTCTGCCTCCTGCAGTATGGACACCCTTGACATGCAGTTCAGCATTGTGGGTCTAAACCCTATTGCTGCCTTCTGGACCGGATTAGAATTCTGAGGTAGCTCAGTACCCCTGGATCCTGTTGGACTTTTTTTTTTTTTGGTGGGAATTTTTTAAGCCAACAAAATGCCGTTCCTGGCTGTGAAGTTCAACCTGCAGAAGCGGGTGAAGCTGGCTCAGGGTCTGTGGTTGCTTTACTGGCTCTCTGTCATTGTGGGTATCACCATTTTCAGCCTCGGCATCTTCTTCAAGATTGAGCTGAAGAAGAGGAGCGAGGTCATGGATGACAGTGAGAACCACCTGGTTCCAAACTTGTTAATCCTGGTTGGCATTTTGGCCTGTGGCCTGAATGCCTTTGGGGGGAAGATGTGCCACGACTGTCTGGACCCCATGAAGTTCTCCAAAATGAAGCCAATGCTGAAGCCCTTCATGCTGATGAGCTGTGGCTTCAACGTTATGCTGCTGCTCGTGGCACTGCTCTGCTTCCTCATGCAGTTCTCTGTGTACCTGACACTGGCTGAGGGCCTGAGGAATGCCATCCGCTTCTACAAAGACACAGACACACCAGGACGCTGCTTCATGAAGAGGACGTTGGACATGACACAAATTGAATTCCGCTGCTGTGGAAACAACAACTTCAGGGACTGGTTTGAGGTGCAGTGGATCAGCAACCGGTACCTGGACATGAACAACGATGTGGTCAAAGAGTGAGTGTCTAAACACAGCGTGTAGCAAAGTGTTTGTACCTGAATGCAGCATGCAGTACCTGATTGCAGCATGCAGTGAGAGGTCAGAGACTGAGGCTATGTTCACACTGTAGGCAAATGTGGCACATATCTGATTTTTTTTACCCATATATGACTCGTATCAGATGATCTTGTTCATGACAGTCTGGATGCGACAAATCTGAAATCCAGCCCAGGTCTTTTTCATATACAGTATACTGTAGTACTGAATTGGATACACAGTATGTCCAATGTTTCTCACAGCGACCAACATCTGAATTATCGTCACATTTCATCCAACTTTTACATCACTGAGATAAATGTGCTGGTGAAGATTCTCAGTCGTCCAGGACATGATAAATCAAAAAGGCGTTCAATACAAGATCAACTGGACTTTATTTGTAACAGAAAACGTTTCGACTCCTATCCAGGAGGCTTTTTCAATTCCATGAACAAACTGTGAGAAGTTTGGAGTTATAACAGAACCACGCACCATCATATGTAAATTGCAAGCTGAGGTAACACATACATGTAAATTGACAGATCACACCTCAACAGTAGGGGGTTCCCTTGAAGTCTCTGACAGAAGACACAACACTGTATGTAAATTGACAAAAAACAACTCCCAACCAACAAACAGAGGCTTCTCAAAGAAATGTGTTAGTCTAATTTACAGACAAGACACCTCTGTTCTCATCCGGTGTAACGTTTCGGAATCAGTCCCAAAACTGAGTTATAAGTCTTGGAAAGCTGAAATCTCAGACCTCCTCCTCTGTTAAGAGAAGGTTTTTCTCTCTTAACATAAACAGCTTCCTTCACACCTCTCTCAAACCATCTGTGCTCTCGGTCCAAAATTTGCACATTCTGGTCTTCAAATGAGTGTCCCTTGTCCGTGAGGTGGAGGTGAACAGCTGAGTTTTGTCCAGAGGAGGTTGCTCTCCTGTGTTGAGACATTCTTTTGTGGATGGGCTGCTTAGTTTCTCCAATGTAACGGTCTGAGCAGACCTCGCTGCACTGGACTGCATACACTACACCACTCTGTTTGTGGACACTCATTGAAGACCAGAATGTGCAAATTTTGGACCGAGAGCACAGATGGTGGTTTGAGAGGGGTGTGAAGGAAGCTGTTTATGTTAAGAGAGAAAAACCTTCTCTTAACAGAGGAGGAGGTCTGAGATTTCAGCTTTCCAAGACTTATAACTCAGTTTTGGGACTGATTCCGAAACGTTTTACACCGGATGGGAACAGAGGTGTCTTGTCTGTAAATTAGACTAACAAATTTCTTTGAGAAGCCTCTGTTTGTTGGTTGGGAGTTGTTTTTTGTCAATTTACATACAGTGTTGTGTCTTCTGTCAGAGACCTCAAGGGAACCCCCTACTGTTAAGGTGTGATCTGTCAATTTACATGTATGTGTTACCTCAGCTTGCAATTTACATATGATGGTGCGTGGTTCTGTTATAACTCCAAACTTCTCACAGTTTGTTCATGGAATTGAAAAAGCCTCCTGGATAGGAGTCGAAACGTTTTCTGTTACAAATAAAGTCCAGTTGATCTTGTATTGAACGCCTTTTTGATCACTGAGATAAAGCTCACTCCAGGTATTAATAATCATGACACCAGTCATCATTGCTGTTTGCCATGTCCTAGATGACAGAGAATCTCCTGCAACACATGATACCAACGTTAGCATCGAACAGTTTCGATACTAATGTGATGGGATATATACTTGAGTTTGTTTCTGCATTCAGTATGTTGCTAACATTCCAAAATACAATGCTGCTCTGGAGGAGCCGTCAAGAAGCAAGATTAAATATAAATACTGGGCAAAACATGCATTTCAGATAATACTTTGTAACTGAAACAGTTCTGATTGTACAACAACTTGAATCAATACACACATGCTAACGTGTAGTGTCCAAGTATCCATATTTAATTAATTAAAAACAGATTCATGTCAAATACACCCTTCCTGGTGGAATTGCTACCACGATCCACATGTGTAGAGCAGAGCATCTAGGGTGCCTGAGGCAGGGTTGGGAGGGTTTAAGGGCCTTGCTCAAAGGTCCAGAGTGTGGCAAATTGGGGTAGAGGTTGGTCCTTTATCCTTCCCACCCACAACTTGATGTAATGGCCAGGGGCATCATACCAGCAACCTCCAAATCACAGGCTTGCCTTTTCTAACACTGCGCCACAACTCTCCTTTTATTTACTTCTTTAAACAGTGCAGATCTTTCTTCTTCGCATTTGAGTCGCCTCATAAATGGTTCACAGTGGAGTCTCATGGAGGTGAAATTTTATCGATAATGTAACAGATCACTCGAAAAAAATAGATTTGACAGAAAAATCTGAATTGAGCATTCAGACCTGCAGTGTGAACATAGCCTGAGTGCCTGAAGGTAGCACGCAGCAAAAAGTCTGTACTTGAAAACACAGCATGCAGGAAGTGACAAGCTGGAGAGTACCTGATCACTGTACACAAATGGTGAAAGGTTAGAAAGTGAATACCTGCGTGCAACACCCAACAAAAGTTTTTACCTGAACACAGCATGCAGTAAAAAGACAGAGTACCGTACCTAAACGTAGCACACAGTGACAGATCAATGAATAAATCAGAGTGCAGCAGGCAGAAAAGAGCCAGAACTTGTCATGCACTGACAAGTAAGTAAGTAAACTTTATTTATATAGCACTTATCATAGATACAATCACAAAGTGCTTTACAAAAATACAAAATACAGGCTTAAAATAAAACAAAAATAATAACAGCTGATTAATAAAAACAGTTAGAACAGCTGATAAAAACAGTAAATAAAACATTTAACATTTAAGTAGAGTGTGAGTATACCTCAACACAGCCTACAGCAAATAGCCAGTACATACCCTGATGCATGCTCAACAATCCAGGTAGAAAAATCTAAAAAAGCTGGTCCTCTGGACATTAAAAAAACAAAACAAAAAAGTAGAAACGTTTCGTCTTTCATCTGAAAGATGTCCTCAGTCTGAGATGCTGTATTCTTATAAATAGCACCCTCTCACAGTGGATCAACCAGTTGGCTGATGACAGCCAAAACCAGCTGCTCACATGATCAAGGAGGACCATCAGCCTAACGATAGATCGTTAGCACCCTGATGGTTGTTTACTATTCACAGAGGGCTGAGCGATACTAGCAATAACAGCATTGTAAAGCCCCCAGTATACTCCTGCGTACGTCCATACACAGAGGTACGCACGTACGTACGCAGAGGTACAAGCGTACCCCCGCAGGGCATGTACGTGCAAAGCTCAATTTTTACGACCACGTACGCAAACGCCGTGTCGCACTATAAACTGCCCGGCGCCGGACTATTTTGTATGTGACACCAATGTATTAAATTCCCCTTCTTCATCCCTGATCTGGCCTTTTCTTTTGGTTTTTTGCCAAAAGTCAAGTGATCTCTTCCTCCTCCGTTGACGCCATGACTGAAATGATGAGAAATGAACAAATTTGTCACGAGCGAATTAAACTCAGGTCCAGCGTAACTGCGGGAGGTTCTGGAGATTTCCTGGTGTGCTGGTCTGATGTGTGCGATGCAGGACCAGCGCTCCCTGTTTTTTTTTTTAAGAACTTTTTATTAACAACATATAAACCCCGAACACCGCTGCAGCTGTGGCTGCCAGCACTTGTTTTTTTGTGTGTTTTGTTCGACCCATCAATCAATTCAGCAAATGACCAAACGGCGACCTCAATTTGTCCCGTGGGTAAAAGCTCCTTGTCTGTGGAGCTGCGCTGCAGCTGCTCAGGGTGGATATTCGAGTATGATGTCTGAACCCTCTGCGTACAGTACTCACATACATACGTGTGAACGGACGTACGTGGGAGTATATTGGGGGCTTAAGAAGGGGACAGTTGAACCCGGAGGCCTCCACCTCTGTTTAATGATGGAAGGTTTCTTTTCACAAAGATGGCCTCCTTTACTCCTCTCTCAAACCATCGTTCCTCTCTATCAAGGATGTGAACATCTTCATCCCTGAAAGAGTGACCGCTGGCCTGGAGATGAGTGTAGACCGCAGAGTCCTGACCTGATGATGTTGATCTTCTGTGCTGGGCCATCCTTTTGGCCAGTGGCTGTTTAGTTTCCCCGATATAAGACTGATCACAGCCCTCCTGACACTGAACAGCATACACAATATTACTCTGTTTGTGCCGGGGGACTGGATCTTTGGGATGAACCAGTCTTTGCCGTAATGTATTTTGGGGTTTAAAAGCCACTGGGACGTTGTGTTTAGAAAATAAACGTCTCAATGTCTCTGAAACTCCCGCAACATACGGAATGACCACTGGTCTGGGTCTGGGTTCCTTCTTTTCACCTGATGGCTGGCTGGAGTCCTGTTTGGGTTTCTTCTCTGCTTTCAGGAAGGCCCAGTTAGGATATCCACATTTCTCTAGAGCCTGTCTTTGTGTGTGATTTCTCCTTCTGTCTGGCTCCTAGTGGGGACGCTGTCTGCTCTGTGATACAGAGTCCTGATGACTCTTAACTTGTGCTCTAAGGCAGTGTTTTTCAACCTTTTTTGAGCCAAGGCACAGTGTTTTCATTGAAAAAATCACGAGGTACACCACCAACCAAAATTGTAAACAAAGAAACTCTGTATCCGCCTATATTAAATATATAGTCATTCTTATCAAAGTGTCTTGAATAGGAATTAAATAAACAGCTTCTCACCGCATACCAAGCACAACGGAGTCTGTGTCGTTGCGTCCCCGGTAAAAGTAAATCCAAACGAAATGTAACTCTCACTGTGCTGTCTCGAGCTCACGGTATCTGCCTTCTTCTGATATCCACTTATACTAGGGCCTACATCTGGGTCCGAATTTTGTCCAGGGACCAGATCGGAGTTAGTATTTTTTCTTTTCAAAAACTTTTCCATCACTGTCATAGTCTTGCTAGCAGCTAGCTAGAATGCAATGCTGTCACTGCTACATGTCACGTTCATGCATCACTACTTCTCGTTTTAATTTGCGATGTTATGTTCCATACTGCCATCTATCTAGCGATAAGGAAATTACATGATTACGCTGCTAGACACTACTACAGCACAGACACTCGAAAATGGCATATTGTTAGATAATTAATTCGTTTTCAAAAAATGCCGCGGAACAGTGGTTGAAAAACACTGCTCTAAGGGATGATGGGAGTCAAACTGCAAATACTGGTCTGTGTGGTTGGGTTTGCAAATATCCTCTATCAGAAGGCCCAGTATTGAACGCCTTTTTTGATTTTATCATGTCCTGGATGACTGAGAATCTTCACCAGCATATCCTCTATCAGAAACTGAGACCTCACAGTCCAAGAAAGCCAACCTGCCATTTTTTTTACATCTTCTCGTGTGAACTTGATATATTTATCCACAGAGCTGATGTGATCAGTAAAATGTTGGACTTCCTGAGATTTAATTTTAACCTAGGTGTCGTCAACAAACCTGAACCAATGTAGTGGGCATGACCGTGTCCACTTTGATACACCTGTGTATTTTTGAACTGTTCCAGAGAGGACCTTTACTGACCTCTCAGTAAAGCAAGACATTTACTACAAATTATTCTATTAGTTGTAATCTGAGAACATAGTCACCAAAAGAGACTATTTCTATCTTTGATTTTATTCTAATGTAATCAAAAGAATAACTTTTGTCATTTTCATGATATATGTTATATGCTGTTATTCTTTTAATATGAAGCATGACTGTGTTACTTGATCAAATGAAAGGGTGTCAAAGTTCAGATAAAAGGTCAAACTGACTTACACAGAAATTGTTTTTGTTGAGTTTCAGCTAAAACTCTCATCTAGCGTCTGAAAGTCTCCTCACTCAGATGCTTTTCCTAAACAATTTCCCTCTGCTGCTGGCTGTAACCTTGGGTCGTGATAACGGCAACTGCTTCCACGGACCAATGAAAAAGACACAAGTCTCACTCCTCTCATGATCCTTCTATTAAGTTCTAAGCTGTTGCTGGAACCGAAGAGTCTGCTGGGAACTTCAAAGAGATGTGAACTTTCCCAAAGAGCTGGGTGGACGTTTGGTCAAACGCTAAGGGCACGTCATCCAGCTAGGGACTGATAACATGCTGTTATGAGTCCACTTGGAACAAGCGTAAGCTCAAAACTTTGTTATTCCTTCCTGGAATAAGTTTATCTTGAAGTCAGAGGCCAGTAGCTGACATATTTTCTGATGACCAACGCGAAACCAGGAGACGTTGAAAACGTAAACAAGGACCAGCTTGGACGTGCTGGGCCTGAAGGACTCTGTGCATCTGAAAGGCTGGTGTCATCTCTTTATTCAGACTCGTCGTCGAAGGTAAAGAGCTGTTTACAAACGTACCTGGGGTTTAGCAGAAGTCGGATGGGAAGTGTCATTTCTGGTTACCCTCAAGATAAATAACTTCCTCCTTTAACCTCTCCTTCTTAAATTTCTCCATCTCCATTTCTAAGCTGGAAACTATATTTAAGCTAAAGAGCCCTCAGACTAAATATGTTTAACATCCAGTATTTATGTCTGTTGTGTTGTAATTTAACTGTGCTGACGTTTTAAATTACAAGAAAGTGAAATCATGTCAATCAAGTGTAATGGTGTTAATTTAGTTGATTTATTTTAAATAAATGATAGTGTCCTTGACATATCAAACTAAGTTAACGTCTCCTGTCACTTAATGGCTTTATTTATTTATCCATCATAAAGATCACAGAAATATTGGGTAAACTGAAAAAGAAAAGAATCCGTGAAATTACTATTCAATCTGAATAAGTAAATTAATTAAGGATAAAGAGGTCAGCTTAATACTGACCCCTGCTAAAATCCTTTACATCTGGGTGACACCGTATGTGTTTAAAGACACAATCTGGTGGCTCCCTCGTGTTCCCTTCACCAATGACTTGGTGGTTTCCCTGAAAAGGACGTCAAGGCTCTTTTTTCTACCTCCTCCATGTACAGGTTTATGTTTATGTTTATTAAATTTGTTCATTTTTTTTTATAAAAGAAACACAATACAAGACAATCCCATAAATGATAACGTACAAAATATAAAAAAATGAAAGGTAGCAGAAAGAAGAATAAATCTTATTATATCTGCCCCTTTTTTCAAACAATCAGATTAAACAATAATAATCTTCCACCAACAGTACAAAATGACTAACTCTTTCTAATTTTCTAACTAATACAATACACATTACGTCATTTCATATATATTTTTTAACAAATTCATTTTGATCATTTTCTTAAATGTAAACATTGACTTGGCATTTTTAACTACATTCTCCAAGCCATTCCATAATCTAATTCCCTGGATTGAGGTAGAACGTCCCTTCAAACTAGTTCTGAATTGTGGTTTTACAAACATCTCTGTCCCCTTAAGATTATAACAACTTTGTCTTTTAACAAAATGCATTTGGATATTTAAAGGTAATGCGTTATTCTGAGCCCTATACATAACTGATAAAATATTATAATCTACCAAATCATGGAACTTCAATAACTTCAGTTGATAAAATAATGTACTAGATGGATGACAGTAATGTTTTCTAGTGATAATTCTTACAGCTCTTTTCTGTAATACAAAAATAGGCTTTGTGATTGTTTTACACGCTTTCCCCCAAACATCAATACAATAGATTAAGTGTGGAACAATGATTGTGTTATACAACAAATACAGAGCTTTATCATTCAATAGGTCTCTGACTTTGTACAGTACTGCAATCGATTTAGCTATTTTTATTCTTACAGAATTTATGTGTTGTTTCCATGTCAGTTTGTCATCAATGATAACACCCAAAAACTTCACCTCACTCACTCTACAAATCTCAACACCTCAATTTTGAGTGGAACATCAACAGTTTTCTTTTTATTACTGAATATCATGTAATTAGTTTTTTCTAGATTTAATGATAATTTATTTATTTTAAACCAAGTTTGTATCTTGACAAATT
>JBBPBX010071888.1:4214-18204 GCA_038048925.1 Garcialebias charrua | reverse complement strand
CCAAGTGTTGAACCACTACACAAGCTAGGGCATAACATATCTTACCTGGCATACGAACGCCTGTCTTTCTAGTAACTGTCCAATAAAATATCTGAAAATATGATTTAAACGAGATCCTTACCTGTTACAAAGTGGTCGCTGCCCCCCCCCCTCTGTTGTCTTTTCACAATAAAAGCACAATAATATCTTCATCATAATTACACTGATGTAACTGGGCCGCGGTATCGATCTCCCAGATTTTTCTCTGTTAAGAGTTTTTTTAAACAATACAAAGTTTGTTCTGTGTAAATATGCTCAAATGCATTCTACACTCTTAAATGTGCACACAAATGCTTCGACACGTCACATTTGCGGGGCAGAGAGAACTTCCGGGTCATATCCGCTGTCAATAAAAGAAATTACAAAATCGAAACTGACCCGTCGTTATCCGTTTTTTCCATTTTCGTTTTGTGCACAAAATCGGAAATCGGATAACGGATTGTAATCCATTTTTTTGTTTTGGTTCAATAAACGAAAAACGAAAAAACAAGTGGTTTTTTCGTTTTTTCATTTTTTGTTTCAAATGAAAAAACGAACTGCCTGAATGTACACGGACCTAAAAGCCCCCAAATCGTTTTTTTTTTTACATTAAAACCCAAAAGAAAGAAAATAAAACCATATATCATAGTATATGAAAGAATACATCAAATGAAAGGTGGCAGAAAGAAGAATAAATCTTATTTTATCTGCCCCTTTTTTCGAAAAAAAAACAAGTTCAAACAATCAATTCAAACAATCATCTTCTATAAGTAACAGAGCAAAAATGCTAACCTAATACTGTACTGGTTATTTAAGTTACAGAATTTAATGCATTCCTGTATTATTTGTTCCTATTTTTGGTATAAATATCAAACGATGCAAAAAATTTGATACAATAAGGAACCTAAAATTATTGTTTTAAATAAATGTTCTATTTGTTTACATTGTTGTTTAATGTTTTCAGTTTAAAATTATTGTTTTAAATAAATGTTCAATTTGTTTATTCTTTTCAGCTTATCAGTTAAAAAACTGAAATTAAATTTATGACCATTTTAATAGAAAAATTGTTTCTGAATCAAATAGTTTCTGAATGAAAAAAATCGATTTTGAATCGAATCGTGACACCAAAAATCGTAATCTATTCTCCAGACACTGAGATTCGCACCCCTAGTTTCAAACTACTGACACTTTGGAGTTCACCTGACAGGCCACAGAAATGGCTGTAACTCAGTCAGTTTAGCAGATTTTGAGCCAAAACTTGAGGTGGTAGTAGCTGAGCATCATCTCAATCTTAAAATTTGACACAAAGAGATCATCTTAGTTCAAGACTCTGGCATGTGAGTTTACTGGTCACCTTGTCATGAAGAATTAATTTGTTCATGAGCGTTCCAAACTGAAAGAGTAGAACTCTGTTAAACCTGACAGACAGATCGAGCTTTAATGCAATCCTGAGAGAGAGAGAGAGAGAGAGACAGACAGACAGGAAGTGGACAAACAAAGCAGCTCACACACATTAAGAATAATAATATTCAAAGAAAACATCTGAGCATGAAATCAGCATGAGTTTTTAATGAGTCAGTTTTCAAACAGCTTCTGAACAATCTGATGGTTTGAAATGTTCACACTCCGTCTGCGGCCATGAAAGACAGGCGGGTGATTATGTTAGCACTTGTGGGTTTTAGCAAAATATCTCATAAATCCCCGGACAGATTTTAATTAAACTCCCAATCGCTTGGTCAACATCTGCGGCTGAATAACGTGATTTAAGATGGTGATAACGCACTCATTTTTACAGCTATTGAGCTCAGATCTGGTGTGGTAGTAGCTGAGAGTCATTTAGAACAAGGAAACGCTAGAAAATGAACATTGAGAGCTTGACGGATTGTAAACGGTGTCTGATCAGCGGGGTGACGTTCTGAAACTTCAGGGCAAGAGAAAACGTTTGATGACCGCTTGTGGTTTGCTGCAGACAGGAAGTAGACTGCTTGTTGTTTGCTGCAGACAGGAAGTAGACCGCTTGTTGTTTGCTGCAGACAGGAAGTAGACCGCTTGTTGTTTGCTGCAGACAGGAAGTAGAACGCTTGTTGTTTGCTGCAGACAGGAAGTAGACCGCTTGTTGTTTGCTGCAGACAGGAAGTAGAACGCTTGTTGTTTGCTGCAGACAGGAAGTAGAACGCTTGTTGGTCGTTTCGCCTCAGGCAGCTAAAGAATGGAGGAGGAGTATTCAGGCAGCGCTGGAGACGGCCAGCTTCTTCAGGTGGTCCATGAACACCTGAAGGCTGACGTCGTCTGTGAGGATGGGAGCTCCAGACTCCTGCAGAGGGAACGACTCACGTCAGCTTTTCTCCTGGCTTTAACTGCAGAGGTCAGAGGTCACGATCTTACCTGTCCCCAGGTGTACATGTTGTTGTGGGTCTGGGATGGGTTGACTTTAGAGAGCAGGAAGCGAGCCTGTAAACATCGGTACAGACGGTAACATCAGGACAAGTGTAAACATCAGGACACACATAACATCAGGACAAGTGTAAACATCAGGACAAGTGTAAACATCAGGACAAGTGTAAACATCAGGACAGACGTAAACATCAGGACAAGTGTAAACATCAGGACAAGTGTAAACATCAGGACAAGTGTAAACATCAGGACAAGTGTAAACATCAGGACAAGTGTAAACATCAGGACAGACGTAAACATCAGGACAAGTGTAAACATCAGGACAAGTGTAAACATCAGGACAAGTGTAAACATCAGGACAAGTGTAAACATCAGGACAAGTGTAAACATCAGGACAAGTGTAAACATCAGGACGGACAGGTGTAAACATCAGGACGGACAGGTGTAAACATCAGGACGGACAGGTGTAAACATCAGGACGGACAGGTGTAAACATCAGGACAGGTGTAAACATCAGGACGGACAGGTGTAAACATCAGGACAGGCGTAAACATCAGGACAGGTGTAAACATCAGGACAGGCGTAAACATCAGGACAGACAGGCGTAAACATCAGGACAGACAGGCGTAAACATCAGGACAACAGGCGTAAACATCAGGACAGGCGTAAACATCAGGACAGGCGTAAACATCAGGACAGGCGTAAACATCAGGACAGGCGTAAACATCAGGGGCCTCATGTACAAAGACTTGCGTGGACTTCTTACTGAAACGTGACGTACGGTCAAATCCAGAAAACGGCGTACGCACAAAAAAATCCAGATGTATCAAACTGTGCGTACGCCGGAATCCACGCACATTGCTTTTGTACATCACAATCAACGTGGAATTGAGCGCACATGAGAGAGTGGCCGACTCCGCCTTTGACACGCCTCCATATAAATATGCAAATTCATTTAAATATGCCCTGCACCAGAGGAATGTCGTCTTGTCCCATCATGCATCACATTCTTCAACTGCTAAAACAGCTAAAAATAAACAAAAAACAAGAATTTAAGCTGTGCAGAACTATTCAGTCTTTCTGTTTTTTATATTTTTTGCAGGTTTTCATTTAAATATGCCCTGCACCAGAGGAATGTCGTCTTTGCTCTATTGCAAATCATGTCGAAACGTGGAAAAAAGAGGAACTTCACGGACTGTGAACTGGAGACACTTCTGAGTGAGGTAGAGGCACGGAAAAAAGTTATGTTTGGCACACTCAGCGCAAAACAAACAGCCCACTTTTAAAAGAGAAGTTGACCGAGCTAAACTATAATTCCTGAATAGGTCAACGGAAACAGCGTTCGCCTTCCGTCCCAAACCTTATGGGTTCAATTCCCGCATGGTACAACGTTTTATTTTATTTTATTCATTCCAGATTAAAAAAACACAAGAAAACTATTTACAAAACAACAAGAAATAAAACAATACATGAAATGAAAGGAAGCAGAGGAAGAAAATAATCTTATCTGCCCCTTCTCAAACTAAATTATTTTTTTCAAACACTCGATTCAAACAACTAATTTTACGTTTGTCTTTTATTGGATTAAAAAAAAGGAGTTAATATGCCTGTGGTTAGCACATTCTTCTTTTTTTATCCAATAAAAGAGTGTTTGAAAAAAAATTAGTTTGAGATGGGGCAGATACAATTATTTTCTTCTTCTGCTTCCTTTCATTTCATGTATTGTTTTATTTCTTGTTGTTTTGTAAATAGTTTTCTTGTGTTTTTTTAATCTGGAATGAATAAAAAAATTAAAAAAAACGTTGTACCATGCGGGAATCATCTAATTGCGTCCATGTGGATGTAATAATTGTTAATCATGTGTGTTTGGTGTGAACAATAATGATTTTCACATCATGAACAGTTTCTCAGAATAACCTCTAAGTGTCGCCAATGGAACCAAAACCACAGAAACGTGCGTACGCCAGGAGTTGGCGTGGGGCTGCGCACATTTCCACGTTCAGTTCTGTTTTGATACATACGGTTTTGCGTGGAAAATGGCGTATGCAAGGTTTTTGTGCGTACGCACCGTTGATACATGAGGCCCCAGGACAGGCGTAAACATCAGGACAGGCGTAAACATCAGGACAAGCGTAAACATCAGGACAAGCGTAAACATCAGGACAGGCGTAAACATCAGGACAAGTGTAAACATCAGGACAAGTGTAAACATCAGGACAGGCGTAAACATCAGGACAAGCGTAAACATCAGGACAAGTGTAAACATCAGGACAAGTGTAAACATCAGGACAGGTGTAAACATCAGGACAGGTGTAAACATCAGGACAAGTGTAAACATCAGGACAAGTGTAAACATCAGGACAGGTGTAAACATCAGGACAGGTGTAAACATCAGGACAGGTGTAAACATCAGGACAGGTGTAAACATCAGGACAGGTGTAAACATCAGGACAAGTGTAAACATCAGGACAGGTGTAAACATCAGGACAAGTGTAAACATCAGGACAAGTGTAAACATCAGGACAAGTGTAAACATCAGGACAAGTGTAAACATCAGGACAAGTGTAAACATCAGGACAAGTGTAAACATCAGGACAAGTGTAAACATCAGGACAAGTGTAAACATCAGGACAGGTGTAAACATCAGGACAAGTGTAAACATCAGGACAGGTGTAAACATCAGGACAGGTGTAAACATCAGGACAGGTGTAAACATCAGGACAGGTGTAAACATCAGGACAGGTGTAAACATCAGGACAGGTGTAAACATCAGGACAGGTGTAAACATCAGGACAAGTGTAAACATCAGGACAAGTGTAAACATCAGGACAAGTGTAAACATCAGGACAAGTGTAAACATCAGGACAAGTGTAAACATCAGGACAAGTGTAAACATCAGGACAAGTGTAAACATCAGGACAAGTGTAAACATCAGGACAAGTGTAAACATCAGGACAAGTGTAAACATCAGGACAAGTGTAAACATCAGGACAAGTGTAAACATCAGGACAAGTGTAAACATCAGGACAAGTGTAAACATCAGGACAGGTGTAAACATCAGGACAGGTGTAAACATCAGGTGTAAACATCAGGACAGGTGTAAACATCAGGACAGGTGTAAACGTGGCGTGCAGTGGGTTTTAAGAGTCTGAACAGAACCGAGCTCCCACCTGGCTGCCGCCGTGCTCCGTGTCGATGTATCTCGGCATGGGGAAGCGCGCCTGCAGCAGCTCCTGAGCGTCGTCCACCGGCGCCTGAAGCAGGTGTTTGAAGTTCTCGTACTCGGGCATGTCTTGATACCCCGCCTTCCTCCACTGAGCTACAGTCTGAAGCAGAAACATAACGATTAGATGCAGGTTTGATACCAGAGCTTCATTTTACTTCACTCAACAGTGGAAACTTAAGACTCATGAATCCCTAATCAGGATAATCACTGTGAAAAAAAAAAAAATCACTGTAATGCCACTTGATTGTTGATATGTGCTGCTGACTATCCATGTTGCTGATCTTTTTCATTTCATTCATTCAACCTTTATGTAGACAAATAAATCACATTGAGCCTCGAAGACTCATTTACAAGTGAGACCAGTTTAGACAGTCAAAAGGTAGTGAAACTGGTCACATGTAGGAATCTTATGCTGCTGATTTAATTCATGTTGCTGTGTTCATTCATACTCATCTGCTCATAGACTAATGTTCGTGCTGCTGTTTGTTTGGCGTATTGTTTTTGTACTATTAGTGCTTAGCGTATTCTTAGTTCATATTGTTTCTTAGATCTTATTACTGTTTTTCTTTATAATGTATACTTTTGATGGATGTAACTGGGACCCTGTGTGCGCAAGTTCATTCCACCACATGTCCCACATGTGATGCGAACGACAAAGAAACTTTGACTTTTAAACTTGTTACCACAAGCAGACTGCTGCTGTTCTGTTCTTTAAAGGGGACCACATGTAAGTATTTAAAAATTTTATGTTATGTCTGTGTGCTATCTTGACAATATTAATTCATTTTAATACACAAAATAATTCTTAGATAATTAATTATACCCTTTTTAATTCTGCCATTTTTAACTTTCGTTTTGAACGACCGGTTTCTGATACTGAGTTCTGAAGTCCACGCCCTTCAACGATCTGTTTACGCCCTCTGTAACAGCCAGTATCTGTAATGTGTTGTTGTTTTAAAATTAGCTCTTTTTTTATTACTCATTTGACTTACTGTTAGTGTTAGCTTAAGATAACTTACCGAAACCCGTCTGAGCGCGCCGCAATTTGCTGCTCCTTTTAGCATTAGACCACCCGAATCCGATGC
Organism: Garcialebias charrua; assembly: GCA_038048925.1. Taxonomy (NCBI): domain Eukaryota; kingdom Metazoa; phylum Chordata; class Actinopteri; order Cyprinodontiformes; family Rivulidae; genus Garcialebias; species Garcialebias charrua. The sequence goes on along the minus strand of JBBPBX010071888.1, from coordinate 11,481 downwards.
TAATGTTAGCTTGTTCCTCTTCCGGTGTTCGCCAGCTCCGCTCGTTGCACGCGGAGATTTTGGGAGTTATCGCTGTTCCAGTCAAGACAACACAAAGTTCACCAAGTGTCTCCCGTAAATTAATCCGTAAGGAGAAGGTCCTCGCTGCTGCGAGGCTGCTGCGAGGCTGTACAGTTGAAGCTCCGCTCCATCGCGCCAGAAGAGGGTCCCGTTGCCGCCGGTCCCTACGCCGGGGGTCTGCTCGTTTAATTTTTGCCGGCTGCGCGTTGGGAGCGATCGCAAATACACTAAAAATTGAACTAAAACATAAAAATAACAATTATACTTTATTTATAAAGCCATTTAAAAAAAACACAGCTGCAACAAAGTGCTGTACACATGAAATTAAGAACATATAAACAAAAGATGAGATGAAATCATGAAAAACAACAGTCATGTGTTTAATACAGAAGTGGGTTGAGCCTAACCAGGGGTTGCTAGGTGAGGGGCTGGACTCAGGTTGTGGTGGGTTGTGGCAGATTGGCTGCGGTTTGTGACGTCACAAACCGCAGGAAGTGAGAAACCAACCGTTTATATCACAGACAAATAAATCTACTTAGAGTAAATAAACCACTGGGTGCATTTCTTTGGCCTTAGGACTGTTTTTTTATGAAGTACATACCCAAAGTTGAGTAAAAAAACATTAAAAAGTGAATTTTGCATGTGTGGTCCCCTTTAAAAACAAAAACAAGAGGAAATTTATTACTTTACATGTTTGAAAACTCAGGTTTGTTTAAGTTAGTCTCAACCGTTCACTTTAATCTTTACATAATTTTTATGCTCAGATGATAAGAATAAAGATATTATAGTTATTTTCGACATCGTTTTTTTTTTTTTCTGACCTGGTTGGACATTTAGCACTTTGAGATTTTTGTTAATGAAAGTGTGTTACAAATTAAATTATCATTATTATTATTATAAAGATATTCAAACAGCTGAACACATCTTCCCAGTTATTCGTTTCTTTAACTAAAATAATGATAACGCATTTATTAAGAGATCTAGAATGAAAATTAAACGTTTTGGAAAGCCACGTTAAAAATGTTTGCCGTTACATTTGCTACGCCTCAAACGGCACAGCTTCACTGGGTGTGGTGTGTACCTCTCCGTGGTAGATGACAATCTGGAAGAACGTGTCCATCAGTAGGATTCGGTCTGGCAGGATGCTGCTGCTGTCCAGCAGAACCGGCTGAAACGTCAACGGATCAACAAGATTAAAGCTACGAGCCAGCCTGGGTCAGTCCAAAGAGCCAGACGGAGGAGCACCCACCTCAGGCGGTCCGCTGAAGGAGTAGGCGTAGAGAACAGGCTGGATCATGATGAGAGCTTGGGTCAGGTCTTGTCTGTTGAAGTGATGCCTGTAGTACGAGCTCTCGTCAGGGCTGTTGTTGAACACCTGCAGGAACGGAGAGCGCCGCAGGTGGAACATGAACTGCAAACAGGAAGTAACGGGGTTAGACTCGCATCGACTGGCAGGCGGATTATTCTGGGGCTCGGATCACCTGAGGGTAGAGGGAGAACGTCTCGGAGAACCTGAAAGAGTTCGGGTCGTCCTTGTGGTAATCTCCAAACTTCTGACACTGAAAGCAAACAAGACGTAAATGAGCCTCGCCGCCTCGATGCCGTTAACGACCTGAGTCGGGCTGGTTTCCTCACCAGTCGGATCAGCTGTCTGTCCAACCACCTGAGGACATCCGGACCCTCCTCCGTCTCCGCCCGGTACACCGCCAGCCTCGCCATCAAGAGGGCAGCCGCCTCCTGATCGAAGGATGCTGCGATACTCTGAATCTGAGTCTGAGCATCAGCCCAGCTGAAACAAAGGGACGAATCAGAACCTTTGGGTTTACACTCAGACCTGTTCAGACACAACACCAGCTCCCAGTACGACTGGTCACACCATGCACACCTCAAAAATCACCTGAACTCTTAACCCCAATGATCAGTTTATGTTCCTGACAGCATAAAGAACTTTTAGAGCTATTAATAGACTTAATGAACGTAAATTAGAGACAATTAGGTCAACACGTGACCAAAAGAGGCTCAGATTGTTGTTCTGTGACTCAGTTCTACAACTTGGCTTGAGACTGGCCAGACCAGCAGAATAACCATGAAAATGTACCAAGTATGTATTTAATGTTTGTCCACGTCTGGATTTAACATGTTCCCCATGGCTCAGGATTGATGTTGGTGCCAGTTCTGAACAGGATTTTAGATCTGATTGCTGATTAGATTCCTGTACAGATAGTCCTCGGGTTACGACGTCCTCGACTTATGACATTTCGCGGTTACGACGCACCTCCCATTAAAAAAAAATAATTTGAAAAATTTATTTTGAAAAGCCGAGTTACGCAGTTTCCGGTTTTACTAGCTGTGGAGGCTACAGCTGCCCTGCACTTTCTAAAAAAGCTAAGTCTGGTCCACTGGACATTCAAAAAACAAAACTTGTTGGAGCAAGCTGGACTGGCAGAAACAGGCAGCAGCTGTGGAAAAGTAGCTGTTTTATGGACGGCGGTTTTACGACGTAAACGCAATAGAGAATACGGAAGAGGGACGGAGGAACGTCTTCACCAGCATATCAGTAGGTCATTAACTCTTTTTTTCCCTTCATTATGGCTCCCAAATGTATGCGTGTTTTGATAATTATGTAGGGTACTGTGTTAGGATAGGCTAAGTGCTTGGTAAAATACAGTACTGTACGTATAAGGTGAAGTATTTACGTTTGTTCCGACTTGCGTCAAAATTCGGGTTACGACGCAGCGCAGGAACAGAACCCCGTCGTAAGTCGGGGACTACCTGTATAATATTACCGTATACAGCGATCTGTAGCAACGGACCAGACAAACAAATACATTATATAATATTTGACCTTGATTTGTGACCTTGCCATCAGAGCTGGAGTGGTGAAAAGATTATGTGACATGTCTTCGAGTTGTGACAAACATGTATCAAGTCTCGTTAACTTAATCTGAGCATCAGCCCAACTGAATCAGAAGTTACGGTCCCGACAAGCAAAGAGCTCATTTTAACTTTGACGCCGTGGTGATGAAAAGTGTAGCGACACACTCGACAGAAGTTATGGGCGGATGTATAAAAAATGTCTTGGAAAACAGAACTGAGGCGTGAAGGACGATGGTCGTACTTCCTGGCAGTCGTGGTGACTCTGATGCGTCTCTGTCCAGATGAGTGTTGGTACTGAGTGACGTACTGGATCGCCCCGCGGCCACCTTGAGGGATCGGAGCGTTGTGCTGCAGACGAACAACAAAACAGGCAGATCAGGTAATGACGTCACTTCAACACTGTAGAGATAAACAAGTCTGGTGGAGGTTGACCTTTTTCTTCTAGGGTTCAACTCTGATGGGGTTCTTGGGAAGACGCACATCATTATTCCAATAGAGAAGCACGGTGGTGGCAGCATTATGTTTTTTTTAAAGCAACAGACTTGTTGAAAGTCTATAAAAACATGTCCGCTCAGTGGACGACGTTTGGCACAACCAGGACTCGCCGCTCGGCCACACTGAGCAAAGAGGGAAGGTTCTTGGTGGACGAGAACCTCGTGCTCACTGATCAATCTTCAGAGATCTCGTGGAGCTGGGACTGAGTTAGACAACCAGAACTGCAGGTCTCCCCTGATCCACGTTAAGGTCGTCTTCTTCATGCGCTCTGCTCATAATCACTTTGGAAGGTGGACAATCTGTCCAGCTCTGAGCAGCTTCCAAGAATAAAAAACACACACAAACCATGATGCTGCCATCACCGTGCTTCACTGTGGGGATGAGGAGGAGCAGTGTTGGGCTTGCTCCACACATTGAGGTAAAACTGTTCAATCTTGATTTCATCAGACCAGAAAATCTGATTCCTTTTGGTCTGAGAGTCCTTCAAGCAGCTTTCAGGTGTTTTGTCTCTGCCATGAAGTCCCAGCCAGAGACCTGACTTGGACCCCATCAAACATCCTGAAGGGACTTAAATGGCTCCACCGTCCAAATGGACCGAGCCTGAATGGATTCTGAACATCCCCAAACCCAGCTGGGCAAAGCAAAGACTCCAGGCTGAAACTGCTGCCAGAGGTGCTTCAACTCAGTAACTACCCTCACGGTTCGATTATTTTTTTATTAAATTCTATCGAGAATCATTCATATGTTATACGTTTATTCTTTCGCCAGGTGTTTCTGAGCATCAGAGATGACCCGTGGCCGGTGTGAACTTACGAGTCATTATGATGCGGCACTTCAATCTCAGCACATGAGGACACAGAACAAATGCAGCCTGAACGCAACGAGCAGAGGTCTGAAGTTCAGGAGCACGGTAATTACACACCTGCACACCTGTTATTACCCGTCAGGCCCTGTGACACGTGTGCAAACAAACCTGCACGTCCCATCTTGGTGACGACACTAATCTGGTCCATAAACCTGGTCCAGACTTATTTTAGTCCTGATCTCATTTTTATAAAAACGTATAACCAGGTCATGATGTGGGTTAAAAACTGAAAGGTCCAGATGTAACGTCCTCCCTGGAACGACTGTCCGCAGAAACACCAACAGGATATTGTCCCATCAGACCGTGTTGACTTTACCGCCAGCAGATCATTGTGTGTTTAAAGTAATTCTGTTTATTATCTCAGCAGGTGATGGACAGGTGTGCCATGGTAACGCCCCCCCGCGGTCACCTGCTTACACCCAGAGATGTGTCGAGAACAACACAGGGAGCATTTCCTGAGGACTAAACTGGACTGACTCGGTTTCAACTGGAGCTGAAAACACCAAGAAACAACGGATTTAAAGATAAACTAGTGAAAGAGCCGCAACACGCTCCTTCTGCCGAGTGATGCGCCAACAGAAGCTGCCTGCCTGCCGTGACTCATCAAACCTTAAATGAGCTCAGGTGATCCCATCGTCATGTGAGGAAAGGTCCGAGCATCGCACACTCCCAGGTTCTGGACCTTCAAACGCCACCGAGGATGACTCCAGTTCAGCTTCTGAGGTTTTCTCGCCAACCAGGACAAAAACTGCCAAAATGGTTTCTGTTTCTTCGTCAGGTCTTCACTCAGAAACACAACCACCATCGGTTTGGAGCTTGTTTGGAAAAATAATGCGACTGTAATCTGCTCCAATCCCTTCCTTGGCTTCAGACAACCGCCTCCAGATGACGGTTTCATCTAACCAGGAGCCAACAAACCAAGCCGAGGTTCTTGAATATTTACAAAAGTCACATTCAAACACTTTTGAGGTAAGTTTTTAAGAGTTTCCAACATCCTACTTTAAAAATACTTAATCTGAAGATCAAATTTTACACAATATATCAGAATTAATCCTAATTTTGGTCCTTATCCGATACTAACTCCATAAAGCTGAATGTGCTTTTGGTTTTCCCGGCACATTTACTTTGATTTTATTGGATCATTTTTAAGCCAGAAAAGCTTTATGTGTTTAAATCCTCTTTGTGGATGTGCTGCAGTTAAAGGTACTGTAACAAGTTTCTGTTTCTGCAGATAAGCAGGTGGTAGACTAGACTAGTTACATTAGACAGGCCACATGTTCAAATCCCTGCTAAAAACCCATCTTTTCTCTGGCGTTTCATACTGTGTGAGCTGACTTAGTGTACAGTATACATTTTATCTAGGGGTGCACCGATAAATCGGCCGGCCGATTTATCGGCCCCAATTTCCTTAATTTTGGGAAATCGGCCAATGCTTGCATGAGAAACCGATTTTATAGATTTTTTTTAGTTTTAACAACAATTGTCTAAACTTCATGTATATTTCAGAGCACTATCTTGTGACCAGTTAAAACAAGTTTGTATTGTTTCTATAATATTGTTCAAGGGTCTGTTTTTCAACAAAATATGATTGAAATTTGAAGGTGCATTGTGACCTTAAAACATCTAACAGTGTTGCTTATAAAACAAAATCGGTATCGGCCAAAATCGGAATCAGCAGGTCAGACTTTGTAGAAATCGGTGATCGGCCAAAAAACTGCAATCGGTGCACCCCTAATTTTATCCTGCGTTTTCATTTTAATGCTGTTCTTATACATCTTTGTTATATTTTTACTGCTGTTAATTTCATAGTTTTACCATTAGTGCGCGTTACGGTTTCTGTAATTTTTCAAATATTTTTTATGTTGTTTGTGAAGCACATTGATAACAGTTTATCAGTTTTAAACTGTGCTATATAAATAAAGATGACTTGACTAGCTGTCAGCTGGTTGCAAATTTTGCATTTCAAGGACACCATTAACCTTCAATAGGAGAAATGATATTGTGCATATTTTGTTTCTTTATCTGTTTTTAAGCAGTCTTCATGACGTTGTAAAATACTGTATAAAGTACAACTTTCAAACTTTATCCAGGTTATATGAAACGCTTTTTGTTCACACAAGCGCTCAAGCATTGCTTCTTATTGCGGTTACATCTAACACTATTCTCAAAGTGTTTTGTTGTTTTTCCAAAGCTGGTGATGGAAATGGACGACCAACGAGTTGACCTTGTGAAGGCTGCTTTAATGCATTGGCACCCCTTATTGGTTCATCTACAGAACTGCATTAAGCCCGGTTCTTTTTTTTTACGAGTGGGATCCAGTTCTTTATTTACTCTGCTCTTTAGCGCTACGAGTCTGTTTAACTCTCAGATTTGTGTCCAGTTCTGCCGGTGTCATCTGAAGCCTAAACTGCTGCACACACAGAGGTGGCCCTGTCTGACTGAGCACGTTCAGTTGCAGTTTCAAGCTCTGTGAAACTCAACGGACGTCGTTCAGACGTCACTTTGGAACGTTCGACAGCTCAGTCGGCGTCTTTAAATCAGCCTCTACTGGACGTTAAGGACACTCCAGGAGGAAGAGTCTGATCGCTGGTTGTAATCCGTTTTATTTGTCGTCCTCAGACTCCGTCTAAAGATGGCCGGTGCTTTGGGAACGCTGTACGCTGCACTCCTGGTTCTGTCATGTGCTGCTGCCATCAGTGGCAACCTTCTCCTGCTGCTGGTGCTCCTCCTCAACAAGGACCTTCAGTCCGACACGCTGGCCTTCACCCTGAGCGTTAGCCTCAGCGACCTGGCTGTCGGTCTTTCCACCATCCCCTTTGCAGTCCACAACACGTTGAACTGGCCTGTCGCGTATCCCAGCAAGAGTGCCCTCTGTCAGGGGAGCGGCTTCATCTTCCTCCTCTTGCAAACCTCCTCGATCCAGTCCCTCACCTTGGTCACCATCGACAAGTTCACAGAGATCTGCTTCGC